>JAVGVS010000012.1:855000-1014114 GCA_032718565.1 Distichodus sexfasciatus
ACATACACACACTCTTGGTCACAGGATTTCGCACAGGAGTGTGTTTTCATGTCTTGGAGAAATCTTCCCCTGAGAACACAGACTTGTTTGTTTGTGTAAAGTGTGTTCAAGCGCATGTGTCACTATGGTACTGATATATTGTGTGCCTTTTCAGTGCATTTGGAAAACGCCGGAGAGAGAGACTGAAAATGTAGAGGTAAGCAGCCATTTTTTAAGCCCCTATCAGTTATTGAGTGGACTATAGCCATTAGTGAAACATTGTTATCGAATATTACAGCTGAGCTATCGAAAATGGACGGGACAGAATATCTCAATCTGTGTCACGTCCATGTGGTATGTTTCACAACCTCTAGAGCAGCAGAGATTAAACTTGTTAAATTAAAGCTTTACATTTCTTCAAGCTGTTATTTGTTCAAATAATTGTTTGAAGCCCATGTCTTTCAGTGCTCATGTTGACTCATGAATGTGCAAACAAAAACAGCTCATTACAGCGATACACACCAGCAAGCCTCTGTTACCTGTTGAAGAAAATAGTGATTGGTTTGATCTCTTTCACCAAATTGCTGAGAAATGTTATATTTTGTTCACGTTTAATTTGACCAGTGAATTTAAAATGTCAGATTTTAATCCCACATTCAAAAGCATGTAATTAGACTTTTAATTAAAACAGCGATTTTCAAATGCTGCCCTGCTTTATGCTGTGTTTGGGTGATTTTCTTAGAAGTGGAAAAATCCTAATTCTTGATTATCCAACTCTTCCAGGTGCCATCAACTGACCTAGTAGACGGAAAGAGATGTACACTATCTGAGGAAAAATGCAGCGATTCTGTCTTTGCTGATCCTCCTTCCCCCTTTCACTGCATTACCGAGTCGGCCTTTGCATCCCCTCCGGGGTCACCGGCTTCTCCTTGCGACTCAGCTGTGCCTTATGTGGCGAGAAGGAGGGCAGGAAGACCCAGACCTCGACCGATCTCAGACTACGGCCAGCTGGTTGACAGGAAGTACCCCATCCCCGAGGAGGAAGCGGAGCTCAAGTGGGAGGAGATGGAACACTCTTCTAAGGAGGTTTACGACAGCAACAGAGCATGCACTGAGAAGTGCAGTCAAGAAAAAAGCCACATGAACGGGCATGTGGACGCCAGGAAGAGGCGGCCTATCTCTGTTATAGGTGTAGATATGTTTACCTCCCCTGGCAAGATGGAAGATGCAGACACTTTGCCTTGTGTAAGCCTTCGTTTTTCTTTTAGCCCTATTGAGTTGAAATAAGTTTTCATTAGTAAGTTCATGTTTTTTGCACACAGTATCAAAAGCTGTTTCACCATAATCAGGGTCCAGTTGCCATGTTTAATCAAACACTTAATATGCCAAAAGGCAAAGGACATTTTTAATGTCTTCCTGCATGAATTGCATTGTTCGTTCGTGACATCATAGGTCAACAGGTTAGACTTTTCAAAGGTCTTAGGATGCAATCAGGTCATCTCATTCTTGCATTCAGCTGCTGTTGCTGTGCTCTGAGTCATAATTGCTACTGAAGAAACCTGTCAAAAATGTAACCTAAGCTTTCTGACGTACACTGCTTTCCTCATACCACAAGCTCATACATGTTGAGAATTTGCTGTAGTTTTAATAACATAAGCAAGGAAAAGATGAAATCATTTTTTAAAAAGTAAAAAAAAATATCCCATAATCCCGTCCTCAGAAAGCAAGCTTATTCTCTGAAAACCAGTATTGGTTATTTGGCAGAGGAAGGCATAAATGGCTCCAGGTTTCTTACTGTAATCTTTTATTTGGCAGGAGCAACTTGAACTGTGTTGTAATTTTCAGGACACAAAGTGAAAGAATGAGTGCTGTTTAGAACAGAAGCTGAGCTGTTATGTATTCCCTATGAGGGTGAAAAGCCATGTTTACCCCTCATCAGGCTGTTGCTCTTATCAGAACAGTCATTGAACTCTGTGTAAGGGTAATCTGTGCAGAATGGTCACTAATGGACATGATCCTGTTGTTGTCCCAGCCATTGCCCAGGCCGCCCATGCCATCGCATGGTGTGCCCCCGTACAGGGCCATCTCTGCCCGCCTTCGTCCTTGTGTCTTCTCCCAAAGTACGCCCACAGGCTTGGACAGAGTGGGACGCAAGAAGCTGCACAGGGTCCTCAGTGGTGAGTGTGTGCGTGTCTGTCTGTATGCGTGACGTTTGGGAGGGAAAGTCAGATTGTGCAGTTGTTATGCACAATTATGAGCAATAATGGTTGGGTGTGTTTGTGGCATGCAGATGACTCGGATGGCGTTTCAGGGCTGGATGACAGCGTGAGCGAAGAGGATGGCAGCTTTGAGGAACTGACTGAAGGAACGCCGTACCTGCAGCCCGAGGTTGATCTGTCAACTCTCAACCAGGTAAGTAGTCACATGTTATACTGCTGCTAGAGGTGTGGAAAGATGAAGGCTGGGTTTGAGGGTGTGAGAGTGTGTATTTTTGTTTTTGGTGTCTGTGTAAAACGTCAACTATCACATGTTGCCACTGTAATAGAAAAATGTAAAGATTTAACAAAATTTTAGGATTTAATTCTTTATGAGATGTAAACTAAAGCTGGGAAGTTTTGGCTCACATGAAACGTTGACGTAGGTGAAAGGTGCAAATAAAGCAAAATATACTGAATGTTAAAGATCATTTTAAAAAGTGTCCAGATAAAGATACAGTTAAAGTATGCCTATACTTTGGTTATGACCTGGAAGTCACTCTGGATAAGAGTGTCTGCGAAATGCCATAAATTTAAATCTGAATATTAAATTGACATTATTTCATTATGTTGATATTATTCACACTTATTAGGAGGTTATTATTAAGACTGGAAAAGTATTTCGTTGACCGTTTTAAATATTCTAATATGTGACTCTGCACATCAAAACCAGTCGCTTGTCGCAAAATTGACCGTTGATGTTGCGTGGAGTAAAATTTTGGATTTTTTGTTTTTAGTGTTTTGAAACAGTGGAAGGTCTATACTGTACTGTTGTGAATAAATTTCGCTGAAAAACTTACCCTTTCCATCCTAAAAACGTGACTTTCTTGAGGTGAGGAATTCAATTCCAGCAGAATGTTAAAAGTTTTAGCGTGAAGATATTTCTCCGGAATCCCTCCTCGTCTCCCGAGTTCAGTTAACCTAACGCAGGTAGGCTACCGTAAATGCAAACGTAGCCACAATCACACCAAGCGTCTGTGAGAGCTACATCAACTTCAAAGGCAGATTTCTCCGTTTCTGACTTGGCGTGACAGGAGAAACCCAACTCCTTTGAATATTGATATCTCAGTCATATGTCATCTGATTCATTCGAAACAGGTATCGTTTTGAAGGTTGATTTATGCCCTTTCATAACATAAACATAATAACTTAATTTTGAACATTTGCGACAAGTGACTGGTTTTGCCATGCAGAGTCACATATAAGAAATTTGCTCAGATGAGTTGTAACCCAGTAAGGCTGGTTATTGCCATTAACATGTGATGATGTGTACCACGGTACAAGCTTACTTTTCTTAAATTATGATAATTTAATTATGGAATCATTGAGTATCAGTGAGTATCAGTGAGTATTTGTCATTGTGAACACACCAAAGCACAGCGCACGGTACACCACAATGTAATGTGACCTCTGCATTTGACCCATCCGTGAAGGAGCAGTGGGCAACTTTTTGGGCAGCGCCCGGGGAGCAGTGCTAGGGGACGGTACCTTGCTCACGAGTACCTCAGTGGTACCTTTATCGGTTGGGGATTCGAACTGGCGACCTTCCAGTCACTGGAAGAAATCCTTAACTATCCTTAACTACTTTAGGGCAATGTCTTAAATATCTTAAATATTTGGGCAAAGTTCGATTAATTTGCCTTTGTTGACTTAGTAAATGAAATCTGACATTCAATGAATTTGACATTTGTATGTAAGAGCTCCTTCAACATTACTGGACTGTACTTCCTTGTAAAGTTTGCTGAGAGAATTCTAAGAGTGAAAATATAAAGGATATTATTTACATTAGACTTTTAAATATTTGATTGAATATTTTTAAATAACATGGCTTACTGCATACTTTCATTTATTTTTGATTAGATGTTGCTATTAGTCAAAAACATGGAACAGTTGTACGAATAAAGAATGAGTAGTAAACTTTCAATTCGTAACTCAATCTGTCTGTACAAGCTTGCACCACATGAAAAGTAAAATGATGAAAGAGGCCATGCAGTCAAAGACAAAGTAAACTTTCTTGTCATCTCTGCTATATACTGTACAGATATACAGAGAGACGAAACAACGTGGCTCCAGTTTTCACAGTGCAATAGGAAATAAAGAACAGAAAACAAATAATATACACAGAATAAACAATATATAAATAGAATACAAAATATACATTTTAAACTAGGAATGGAATATTAAATATCACTTTAAACTAGAACTAGAAATAGAAGTAGAGGAGAGACAGTTTGGATGCAGTATTACCTACAAAAGTGGAAGTTCACTTTAACACTGGATGTGCAGTAGGTGCAGTAGGTTTTGCAGATATTTTAACAGTAGTGGAGAACCAGGGTCCGTGCAGTGAGCATCCCTTATCTTTCCTTCCACTATTTGACCGTGGAGCACATGCCCAGCTGCTTCACTGGAACTTAAATAATAACTGACCTCACACAGTGACCGCAAACTTCCTCTTTAGGCTTTAAATGTGAAAAATCTGATGTTGATGTTGAATTACAGTGTCAGTCTACAACCATCTCAAATTTAGAATAAAGTGTTTTTTTCTTCTTTTACCCACATTGTAGTACATCATGTCAGGCCACGCGGTCTATGCCGAGGCTCTGTGGGACCACGTCACCATGGGGGAGCAGGAGTTGGCCTTCAAGGCGGGGGATGTGATCCGGGTGCTGGACGCCCAGGAGAAGGACTGGTGGTGGGGGATGGTGGGCGAGCGTGAGGCCTGGTTCCCCTCCAGCTTTGTGCGGGTAAGTGTGAAGGAGGACTGCACTCTGACGACCCCCTACCCCCCACCAGTAAGGAAGGAGATAACAAAGCCCTGCTCAAACACAGCCCAGCATGGCAGCGCAGTACGCCATGGAAACTTGGGCCCAACGGCTCCTGCGGCCGAGTTGAGAGGGCATTGTGGGAGCGTTGCCGTGGCAATGGGTATTGATTGGCAGCAGTAGGGGGAGGGGTGCATGGGAACTGGGATGTTTCTATAGAAGGGGAGGTGGACGGAGGAACAACTGTGAAGGTGGTACTTCAAACGATGGCGGAATAGAATAAGGAAGACAGATTCGTTGATGCTCAAAGCAAGGCCTCCATGATCATTTTGTCATTCCAAACTGCCGGAATGCTGTTTTATCCCAGAAAGCAATGAAAAGAAAGATTAATTTGATGTAATTTGTAATTCACATGAATAAATTTTACAGGAAAAGGATTTGTCACTGTATAAAATTAGATTTGTGTAGGCAAACTTTCTGTTCCTGAGGGAGGGCCTTGTGTTTGTTAATCTCTTAATTGCTTTCAGACTGTAAAACATTACAAGGGCAGAGGGCAAAACTTTGCTTTTAGAACCCATACACAGTGTTGTCTTGATGATGGCATACAAAAATAATCCTCTTTTGCTCTCTTAAGTATCATGTTTCACAATCCCATGTAATTTCCCATGTCTTCTCATTTAAAATGTTCTAATTTAGTTATTAGTAAGAATTGTTTTAAGAAGTTTCATCATATGACTGCTCACCTGGCAGTTATTTTAATGGTGGATGGTTTTAATCACTATAACTTAAAAGTAGTGATTTCTAGCAGATTTAACAACATGGAATAATATTAAAACCCAACCAAATCAACCAAAAATCCCAACATACTTCTGCTGCATAATAAAGAAATTTCCTGTTGAATATATACCCCACTTTTTCTACATTCCTGCCAGTTAATGCTGAAGATCTATTTCCTTGTCTGCCAGGTGCGTGTGAACCAGGAGGACTCAGGCAGTGAGAGTGTAGAAAGCTCTCTGGACCAGGAGGAGGTGCTCTCCAAAAAGCCCAGGAGCCAGTCTGCGGGGCATCGTGAGCAGATGAGAACCAATGTGGTCCAGGAGATCATGAACACAGAACGCGTCTATATCAAGCACTTGAGGGACATCTGTGAGGTGAGACCACTTGATGTGATTTTGTTGTGGGAAATTATACTGAGTTCTGATGGAGATCATATTTTACCACATCATTATATATTTATCTGTGGATTTTTGAGAGCTCCCTGACAGTGCTCGATGCAGAAATGTGTTTTTTCAAAAGGTAGTCTATCATACATCTCCAAAGTTTACAGCCAGTCACATCTACTTAAGTTCGAGAGTATGATTTAATGTTGACAACATTGCGCTACAATGTAGTGGTCTCTTGGAGAGAATTGTACGTTTGGCCAGAGAATGTTCAGGTTCACATCAACGCAAATTTTCGCGTGGTGTTGACGGTCATGAAGTCATAAACTATCTTTGTGAATCTTGTTACATTTGTTGCTGAATCAAGAAATATATTTGTGAATGGTGTGATGTTTATTCGATAATATTGACACTAAATTCTCTCCATATATTTACTCTTAAATGCTGTCAACATTAAATCATACTCTCGAACTTAAGTAGATGTGACTGGCTGTAAACTTTGGAGATGTATGATAGACTACCTTTTGAAAAAACACATTTCTGCATCGAGCACTGTCAGGGAGCTCTCAAAAATCCACAGATAAATATAGGGGTATTTACAAATATATACGGTGGTTTGTAAATGCAGGTTTATCGGTTTGTGAATAAATGTAACCGCACTGACATTTGTGCATTGTGTCACATTTTTTTTTGAGTCGAGAAATGCATTTGTGAATGGTGCTACATTTATTTGTAAGTCATAAATTATCTTTGTGAATCTTGTTACATTTGTTGCTGAATCAAGAAATATATTTGTGAGTGGTGTGATATTTATTTGATAATATTGACACTAAATTCTCTCCATATATGTGTCCACTTGTGCCCTCTGCTGGCAACATCTTTCAGGAACTGAAATTACAGACAAGTCAGTCACAGAACTCAAAGTTACTGTGTGGATCTCTTGGTGTGTTTGTAGGGCTATATCCGTCAGTGCAGGAAACACCCAGACATGTTCACAGATGCCCAGCTGAAGACGATATTCAGCAACATTGAAGAGATCTACAAGTTTCAGCGAAAGTTCCTCAAGGATCTTGAAAAGAAATACAACAAGGAAAGTCCTCATCTGAGTGAGATAGGCTCTGGCTTCCTGCAGCAGGTACACTGCCTTCTCACAAATATTATACAATAAAATGCATGCAAGTTTCCAAAGCAAAGTTAACCTTGCAATCATCTTGCTTATACACATTCTTTATCCCAAATAGGGTGAAGGGTTCTCTATATACTCTGAGTACTGTAACACACATCCGGCAGCGTGTACAGAGCTGCAGCGTCTGATGAAACAGGGCCGTTATAAGCACTTCTTCGAAGCCTGTCGCCTGCTGCAGCAGATGATTGACATTTCCATTGCCGGCTTTCTGCTCACACCCGTGCAGAAGATTTGCAAATACCCTTTGCAGCTGGGAGAGCTGCTGAAATACACACCTAAAGAACACAGGTAACAGCACTAATATTCACAACCAAAGAAAAAACAGTTTTTGTGCAAACTGCTGTTCTAGGGTGGTGGTGGTCTTGTGGTAAGATGCTTGCCTCTGACTGAAGAGATTGTGGGTTCAGCTCTCCAGCCTAAACACCACTGGGTTACTGAGCAAGATCCTTAATGTTAGGTTGTTTCAGGGAGACTGGTCCTGTAATAAGGAAATGGAAGTTGCTCTGAATAAGAGCATCTGCTTAATGTCACTTCTGTACTACAGACATAATTATCTTCAACTATCTAAAATCTATTTGTGGAAGTCTTGGTTAACTATTTTCACTTGACTTTCAAATGAGAACATTAATTAATAAACCAGCATGTGCTTACATTTCTGTTACTAGATTTTATCATATGTACTGTGCGGTTACCATGTTTTAATGAATCTATGTGTATGTATTTTTAGTGATTATGAAGGAGTGTGCAATGCGCATGAGGCCATGAAAAATGTTGCAAGTCTCATCAACGAGCGCAAAAGGAGGTTGGAAAGCATTGATGCCATTGCCCACTGGCAGGTGGCCATTCTCAACTGGGAGGTCAGTTCAGCCACTCCACTGGTATTAAACCAGTTTATTAAAGTTTTACAACAACCAAAAGTCACTTAAAATTGAGAAGACTTTTGATCTGTGACTCTCACAACCTCTGTAAATACCTTTAAGAATACATTTATATATTATTATTGATGTTGATGTTTGATCACTTATTTCAGCATGTATTTCTAATAATAATTTCGTAATAATTTGTCTGGTCTACAGCAAGACTACAATGTCTACAGGACATTGCATTGCAAGTCCTGACCTCTCTCTTTTAATTCTTTTATTAGGGTGAAGACGTTCTATCTCGCAGCTCTGAGCTCATCCACTCAGGGGAGCTGACGCGGATTGTCCGTGCCGGAAAGACTCAGCAACGCAACTGCTTCCTGTTTGATCACCAGCTGGTCTTCTGCAAGAAAGATGTGCTGAGGAGAGACCTGCTGCATTACCGCGGGCGCTTAGACACGGACCAGCTGGAGCCACAGGAGCTACCTGACGGAAGGCACCCAGAGCTGGGAGTCCTGCGAAACGCCTTTGCCCTGCGTAACGCAGACACCCTGGAGGTACTTGCAGTGCTGTGGTGCCGCAAGGCCCAGGACAAGCATCACTGGTTACAGGCGTTTGGCCGTGAGCGGCGCAGAGTAAAGGAGGACCAGGAGATGGGTAAAGCCTAATTTTATAATTAATCCAGATTTCCTATTTTTAGAACTGCATGGGCAGTGACATTATTTTCAGAATGTGGATAGAAATCATTGTCAAGTATTTTTGCTAAACCCTCATTCTATGAGATGTTTAGTCTGAAAAAATAATATGTTGAGAAACTGTTCATTCACTATTCTTTTGCTTTCTTCTCCTGCAGGGATGGACATTAGTGAAATGCAAAGAAAGCAAGCAATTCACAATGCACGGAAAACAAAACAAGGCAAACTCAAAAGTGAGATCAGTCATCAGTTTCATATGTACAATCAATGCAAAGCTACAAAAATAATTAACATCCATGCTTTGTTTTTTTTTCTTCTACAGATATAAATTACACAGGTCACTCTGTATCTCTCCATCACCAGCCTCTGCACCCTATTCACCAGCGCCATGTTACTGTGCCAACCAGTATCCCTCAGCAGCAGGTGTTTACCTTAGCAGAACCAAAGCGCAAACCGGCCCATCTGTGGTACAGTTTTACACGCAATGCACTATTCAGAAAATGACAGACACTGAAAAAGGTCTGGATACGACGTGAGCACCAATAGATGTCAGCAAATTAATGGGCTGTGCTAGCGTGTGTGCTAGTGTGTTTGTGTGTGCGTGTGTCAAAGTGCCTCTACATCTCGTTGATCCCACTGAAGAACCTTCAATCAGCTTTTCAGCTGTGTTTCTGTATGTGTGTATTTTTAGATTGTGTAGTCTGAGTGCCAAAAGTGTTAATTCCTGGTCCTGTGTGTGTTGTGTCTGTGTGGCGAAGAAGGTGCTGCTTGTATTGATTTTCGCCTCCCTCCTGTTCACGACAGTGATGTACATTCATCAAGCCGTTGTTGGAAAAATATTATTTTCTTGTTTAAGGCTGGAACCTTTTATTAGTTAGACATCTTTAATCAAACCATATTCTAACCTCTCATGTTCTGTAAATAAACTTTTATTCAAAAACATGACTCAGACTCCCATTTGCCTAAACCATGTCCTCCTCAGTTCAGATTAATCCGCTCTGGCTCTGGTTTCTATGCGACCTAAACGCCTTCCGTCAGATAAAGTCGGGAAACAGGAGCGCGCTGCGCGTCCCGGCCGGATTGGGTTACGCGCACCAGCTGGATGCGATTACGCACAGCTTCTGCCGCCTCATAACACCGTTTTATATTCTGCGGTAAGCAGAGAAACGGAGGCATGTGAAAAAAGAACAAAAATAACTTTATTGCCTCCCGAAACCAGACAAACCCGTAGTAACACGTGTAAGTAATGTACCGGTGGCATGGAGACGGCACACGATGAGAGCAGCGCGAGCAGCGAGGATGATGCGGCACCGGAGGAGCGCGCGAGCGTGAGTGAATTTTGGAGTTGAATCTTATATAAAGTTTATTCATTTTTATTCCCTTTTATTTTCGCTGGGGTAATAAAGTGACAGGGACATTTTTCACGTGGTCCAAATCAAATATATAGTTTATTTATTAAAGCCTCACATATTAACTGTTGTATTGAAATGCATAATCATATTTTTTTTTCAAACCATGTGCTTATGTGGATGTCTAAGTAAGAAACTGCATTGTTTCTGTTTTACTATGTGTTGAAAGACTATTAAGTAGCATTCCGTGGTTACCTCATTGTAAGTAAATCGTCCGAGGTAGATGACATGGTTTGAATAATGAATGTCCACTGAAACTCCACGAGTCGGAACAGCGGAGACCCCCAGCGCATCCACAATGACCCCACTGAGAACTGGGCCACTACTGTTTTCTTTAAGTTGCACATAACAGTACTGACGATAATGGCAATTCATAGCGAAGGGAAGGAGAGGGATTCATAAGATTTACGAACGTGTAGAATTCTGTGTTTCCAGTAGTAGTTTGAAAGAAATGTTTGCTCATTTTTTTTTTTTTTTTTTTTAACTCTGCAGACTATGGAGTACTCTTCTGGGTACTCTTACCATAGTCCTGCCATTCCTATTCTTTCCTGCCCCTTTCGTTTAGCAAAGCTACCCCAGTCTGGGCCAGAACCCTGTTAGCTTCAAGCGGTGTGACCCAGCTGGATTCTATTCAGAATGTCAGTGGCATTAAGTGTAATTCTAACCTACAAAAAGTATCGATATCTGACGTTGATAAGAGTAGTGGCATCTTAAATCTAAAACTCAGCTTCCAGGCTCTGTAAGATTTTTTAGTTTTTAAAGGATTTATGCTTCTCACACATTTTGAAAATTATATTTGCTGTGCTAGTTAACGTAGTTCCAGTCCAGTGCGTCATATGCTGGTGATATACAGCAGTGTACAGGAACTAAGTAATTGTACAGTATTTTGTTTGTGTACTTAAGTATTATTTCGCGTTTATTTTGACTAAGTATTATCGACATTAGCTATTAGTACTAACAACATTTGTAATCAATGTACTTTTCACTCCGTTAGATTTCTTGTGACTGCACTCATTACTACTCGAACGTTATTTTCGCTTGAAAACATCCTGAAGGAACGATATCGCCACCTGCTGCCTATATCATGAATATGCATCCTATGTCAAGCCATGTCCCGCTCACTCCATGTAGATGTGCGTCATTATTTTTTACCACCCTCTTATCCAAATTATTTTTGTAATTGAAGGAATTTGAAAATTGTCATCATATTTAAAACAAGTTAAAGCACTTAATGTTAATACCCTGAGTCTATAATCGATAAGTACTGCATATATCATAAAGCTTAGTACTTTTAGTATTCTAGTGTTAGTATTTTACTGGATCACTTACTGGAGTCATTTTGTTAGGGATGTCTACTTTTCCTTAAGTATTGTACTATGCATCACTGTACATATGCTACAATTAGGTGGCTGCAAAAACCTATCATATGTGGTCTAAATAATCTGATTCCTTCTAAATTGTCATTAATTTATTTGTACCCTGAACGTGTCTTCAGGTGGCTGATGTGTCAGTGGAGGTCGCTACAGTGGACAGCAAAATTAATAAACCGCGCAGAAAATACTACAGACGTGGGAGGAGGCTGAAGAAAGTGAAGAAGAAGAAGAAGAAGAGGATGAGGAGTCCTTTTTGTAACCTGCAGAATCTCGTCATTCTCATCACCGTCATAGTGTTTGTCACTGTGATAATCATGTGGTCTCTCCTGTGGGTTTTTACATGTAAGTAAATATACACGAGAAAATGAAATCTCTTGCTTCTAGGGTTTTAATCCTTAAAATAAAGGAGATTTATATACTGTAGATATACTGTATTTAATAGGTCATTCTGGGGTACTTATGTGTTACTTGTTCATTTAACTGTAAAATGTTTGGTCTAGTTCGAAGAGAAAGCAACAGTGGCGTTTACTTCGCTGGAATGTTCCGTGTTGCCAATGTTGAGTTCATACCCGAGTACCGACATGCAGACTCCAGTGAATTTGTGTCTATGGCAAATCAAATCCAACATGTGGTAAGTTATGCAGCATTTTACATTGACTAATCAACAATCAGCTCTCAATAAATGTAATTAAAATAAAATTGTAATTTCTCACAAAGGTGACCAGTGTATACAGATCATCATCTGTAGCCAGACTCTACAAACACACAATCATTTCTGACATGAGGTACTGTGCAGTGTATATAACTTGAGGACTATAATTAGAGGATTAAGTGACAGATTAATCCATCCATAACAGTTTAAGATATGTAAATGTTTCTTCACATTTTTTTGAGAATTGTATTGATATGTTTGTGTTGTGAATCTGTATTTCTGTAGCAACAATGATAAAGGTGGACTGCTGGTACATTTTTGGATGATATTTGTGGTGCCCCGATTGAAGACACCGACCGTGTGTGAGGAGTGTGTGAGTGCTATCCTACGAGACTCTGTGCTCACCTCTCTGAAGAACAGGTCCTCTGTTGGCTTCCTCTTGGGCCTGCCTGTAGATATTGATTCTATATTCATCAATGGTAAGAGCATACATTTGTTTATGTGCATTCAGTTTCAGTTTGCATTCAGTTAAATGTTAACTCACCTCCTGAAAACCACCTCCTGTGATTGACTTGTACAAGCACAAGACCCACTAGTGTCACTTTCAATTTAGAATGATTGTTTCAAAGATGGTCCAAATAGTGTCCAGTAGGGATGGTATCCAGCTATTTTATTGACATTTTTGAGCTTTGAATGTATTAAAATGTGCCAATAAGGGGCTGGTGATCATAAGAAGGGGTTCAAATCCCTGTATAAAGTCTACAACATATTGGTACAAAATTGTATTACCAGCAGGTTGACACATGGTTGACAGACTGGTCAAAGTGTACAAAAAAAATATCTACACAGTACCTAGAAAGTCTCAAAATATTGTGCCATTTAGCGTTTTGTGTACTATATATTCATATTTAAATATATTAAGAATCACAGAATTATATTTAAAACTGCTTTTTCCCTTTAGCTGCTCTTCGTTCAGATTACACATCGACTGCAACAGGTAAATTAGTTTATCTGATTAGCCTGATTGTGCATGTGTATAATGATGATCACAAAATATAAAGTACATTCACATATGATGTGAGTTTCTTATTTCTCCTGTATATCAGGTTCTGAGTGTGTGGACAAACTATATGCAGGCTTGCCTGATGTAAAGGTTCCCCTGAATGTCTTCTCGTCATGGGGAGGCCTGAGTTGCCACATCAAACTCACCTCTGCTCCCGGTTCGATTATCCGACTCACAGTCAACAGTCTAACTGTGGAGCCCAGTGACTGCATTTATGATGCCATTACTGTATATGATGCATTGCTGCCCATGAGAGCCAAAATACTGCATAGGCAAGTTACTCCAGGGAAAGGATCATCTTAATTATGCTCAAAAAGGGCTATAAATTTGGTTTTGAAGAAATAGTAGGAAAAATTTATAAAACAACTCATTTCCGCTTATCTGAAATGTGGTTTCATGGCTCACCTGCCAACATATGACATATTCTTAAGATTCTTGAAATATTAGATCTAGTCTCTTGTTTGTCCTGCAGGTTTTGTGAGACAGAGCGAGCTCCTGTCTCCCTGGTCTCTACCTCCAACGTCATGCTCTTATCCTTCAGACTCTCGCAAGGCAGCAAGAGCTTCTCCGGGTTCTTCCAAGCCATCTCTGAGCAGGGTGTGTGTTTGTATGTGTGTAACTGCTATCAAAGACATTAAACAGAACATATTTTTAAAGTGGTTCAGAATTGTTATTTGCTAGATTGAGGCTAGTCAAGACCCAAATTACATCTTAATCTGATTTGCTAAAATGACTGTGTACCAAATGCAGCTTGACGGAATCCAGCTCACAGTTTCTTATATATTCCATCATAGTAGTTTTTTGAGTTTGAATAATCTGCACAACTGTTGTACAGTTGGCCCTCGTTTATCGTGGTTAATCAGTTCCAGACTTTACTGCGATAAGTGAATTTCCGCAAAGTAGGATTTTTTATTTATAAATCAAATATTTTCATAGTTAGAGCATAGAAAACCTTTTTATGACCTTCTAAATACGGGTTTTAACATTATTAGAGCCTTCTAGACATGATATAACACCCTTTAGTCACCATTACACTTGTATTACCCAATATATTATGAGAGAAACGAACTTGCGTGAGGCTGAGCCAAGGAGTGGTCAAGCGGCTGCACCTGGCGTTGAAGGATTTACAGGGGTGCTCGAATACATAGGTCTACAGTCCATACGTACAGTAATTTTAATTGTCATACAGGGGTGTATAATTGACTCAGACAACCGAGCGCGTGCTGTGTCATTTTCACTGTCTCGATCAACTTAGAGTGAAGCCACGAAAGTCGAAGCGCAAAGTGGTGAGGGACGACTGTATTTACTTCAAGAACAGGATTCATTTGACCCAGGTGTTCTCCAGGGTCCAGTTTTGAAAAACACTGCATTAAAGCATGACCCTTAAACCATAAAAAGGATTATGAAAAGTCATGAACCAGAGAACCATATTTGAGGCTTAAATTGGCTATAGCTCTTTAATTGGTTGTTCAAACACGGTATTTTTATTAAGCTGATCTATACATATATGCTAAAGATTCTGTATATAGACACAGTCAAAAGAGACCGTGCCTTATGGTATAATTTCACCTGTTAACCTGCTCACTTTGTTTCTTTTATATAGAGTGTGTCAGTGTGATTGAGGTTCCAGCAGCCTCTGGTATAGCAGGAAAAATCTCCAGCCCATTTTACCCGAGTATGCTACCTCCGCTGTGTTCCTGTACCTGGAGTTTGCAGGTGATTTTGAAATGTTCACATGATTAACTGCAAACTTGTAAAATTGTCTTGCTTAAAATTTCTATAAATGTTGCAATGTGTAGTCATCATAGGCCTACCTTGAAGTTTGTGGTGATATTTCAGACCTCCAGCAATGCTCTTGGAGTGGCTCTGAAGTTCCAGAACTACACACTTTCTCCAAAAGACCTGACTCCATGTGAACATGGCTGGTGGAAGGTGAACGAGGTCATGTAAGTGGTAGGCTTTATAAAAGGTCATTGGAGCCATGCTCCACTCTCTCTCCATACAAAAATGAAGTATATTACAGTACATTTTAATATATGTTGTTGCAAATAATGTCTTACACAATATATTGATGAGCGAGAAGGTCCTGGATTCGAGCCCTGGGTCGGCCGTGGGGCCTTTCTGTGTGGAGTTTGTATTCTCTCGCTGTGTTTGCGTGAGATTCCTCCGGGTGCTCTGGTTTACTCCCACTGTCCAAAAGCATGCACTGTAGGTTAATTGGCGACTCTAAAATGGGCCCCGTAAGGTGTGAATGTGTGTGTGACTGTGAGTGTGTGTGCCCTGCAGTGTGTTGGTGCCTGCCCAGGGTTGGCCCCTGCCTTGCGCCTGTAAGTTTCAGGGATAGGCCAGTTGGGATTAAGCGGTTCAGATAATATATGAATGAATAATGTGTATTATTCCATAAATGTGCAAAATAAGGACATCTTTAAAATTAGTTGAAAATAAAAATTATAAACATATACTACAATATACAATGTAAAATGGCAAGTGTTTGTATATTTCAAATATATTTAAATTTGTTGGTGTAAACGTATTTATGATTTAATTGGATTCTTTTTTTTCTGATAAGAATACGTATTTTGTATTGTATTATATGTATGGACTTACTCATGGACTTTCACCTTGTGTAGATACTGTGGCAGCTACGTGAGCCACCCGACGGTGTTCCGCGTTCCCGAGCAGCGCGCGGAGCTTGTGTTTCGTTGCAGCTCGCGCAACTCGGAGCTTCCGTTCAGCGCCGCCTACAGCAGTTTCAACATAGACCAACGTGAGCGCAGTGTTGCCCCAAGTGGCCACGGGATGTTCTGCTGTTACTACTATTATTGCTGAAAGTTCTCACGTCACCTTTGTGTACGACGGCGTATTAGGGCCATTGTATATATATAAAAAAATAATAAAACGGGGTTGGGGAGGGGGGTAAAATTCCGAGTAAAAAGTCATAAATTCTGAGATTATTGTCATATATTTGCGTGAAAAAACTCGGATATTCTCTGATATTGTAAAGCCATAGATTTGCGACAATAAAGTCCAAATTTTCGAGATTAAAAACGTAAATTTACGAGAAAAAACTCGGATATTCTCTGATACTGTAAAGTCATAAATTTGCGAGAAAGAAAATTCCGAAATCCTCTGAGATGTAAGTAGTAAATTTACTAGAAGAAAAAGTCGGATATTCTGTGGGTTTAGAGTGGCAAATATACGAGAAAAAAACTCACAAAAAGTTAGATATTCTTTGAGATCAGAAAGTCGCAAATTTGCGAGAAAATGTCAGATATTCTCTGAGATTTTAAAGTCACAAAAAGGATGAAATCACGGAACCACAACGCCTGTGTGAACCCACTGGACGCTTCACACAGAGGCGCACGCTCACGGTGAAGAGGTGGTTCATGTCATGTGTATTACGGTAGATCACGTAATACTCATGCCACGTTCTACCTCTTCACCGTGAGCGTGACTTTTTGTGACTTTAATAATAACATTACGCTGTGACACACAAACTTCCACATGATGTCTCTCATTTGTCTCACTCTTCTGTCCACCAGCCTGTCCTGATGGCTTCCTCCAGTGCGCCACGGGGTTGTGTGTAGAGAATGAGCGGCGCTGTGACGGCTTGGACGACTGTCATGACGAGAGCGACGAACTCTTCTGTTGTGTGTCAGACTTCCATAACTAAAGAAACCAGCCATACAGATAGGGTTATAGATAGGGAATGTCAGATTAAGAAGTTCTTCACCAATCAGAGACTTAATTACTACAACATACACAGAGCAAACACTCAGGATATTTGTGGCAGCAGTGGATTCATAGTCTTCCTTTTAACTCTGGCCTTGTTCATGGACTTTTACAACTGGTTGTATTAACCAAACAGACATCAGTGGACAACTTTACTTCTGATGTGTTTACTAATGAAATGATCACCTTTAAACACCTAAGATTATTTGATTTGATTTAGGATATTTCTACAGGATATAAGTGTGTTTGTCTATTTCAAAACAATCAAAATTGAAAACTGTTTTAATTACAGCAAAACCCTTTAAAAACTGTGGAGGGCCTTCTCTACACCCAATGTATGTTTGCAATGGAGAAACAGACTGTCCTAATGGCAGGGATGAGACCAACTGCACTCAAGGTATGATTTGTCACTGTCAAGTACAACCCCCCACTCTACATGTTATGTACTACATACACACAGTCAGGTCTTGCCTGATGTTTACAAGATACTTCATTTGACTCCCATAATGTCTAGATGTAAATAATACAACAACTACACCTACTTATCCTAATTAACCAGAATTTTCTCATTTAAAATGATTTAAGCTTTCACATAAATGCTGGAACTTTTCTATAAAAATCTGATAAATAGTCCTCATGTACAATGTCCTCTTAAAAATATTCTCACATTCATTCATTCATTCATTCATTCACAAATCTGCAAATGTTTTCCTATTTTTAAGGTAACAATTAACTCCTTTTCTAAAACCTATCCTCACACAAAAACACACACATAACATTTATTACATAATGAGAAGTTGATTAGACTAATCCCTTGATTCCCTGCAGAGACCAGTTGTTCTGAGCTCAGCTATCAGTGCCGTAGTGGAGCTTGTATTCTGAAGAAGAATGCGAAGTGTGACGGAATCCTGGACTGTTCAGACCACAGCGATGAGCTTGACTGCAGTGAGTTTTGGCTTGAACCTCAGTATAAACTATAGACTTTATCCACCACAAATGTAAGGAACATTTTCAGGATTCAGTGATCCTGGTTTCTGGTTTCATCTGGTTTTAATTAATAAACTATTTGTAGTCTGATTAATTCTAACTGTCGCATCATCCATCATGACATGATTATTAATATTACATCCTGCAACGGTTGACCTGCTGTACCTTGAATTATCTCTGGTAATTGCGGTGTGAGTCGGGGGATGTCATGGGAGCTTTCATTATAACAGGCTGTGCTTTGATCAGTGCTCATGCTCTGTAACCGAGGCCTCTCTCACTTTAATGAGTCTGGGTTCTTCAGGACCATAGCTAACATGACAGCATGACTCAGCGCATTCAGGTCTCTCATACACTTACTATCTCACACACACAAGCTAAAGGCAGTGTTGGGGAGCAGTACTAGTAACTTCATTTTTTCAGCAACTTATCAGTAGCAGCGCTGCTTTTAAAATGGTGAAGCGGTAAAAATATTTGACCTAACATTTGACATAACATTGTGACCTAATAACATTATGGTGTTGATATTCAGTAGGTACGTTCCTATGCAGCCCCGCTGTGAAGGACTCTGTTCTGACACCTTTCTATTGGAACCAGCATTAACATTTTCAAATATTGTGTCAGACCACTCTGGCCTGGCTTCATTTCTGACATGTCTCAAATGAGTCTTTTGCCCATGTCCATTAGTGCAAAAGTTTTTCTTCTGTGGACCCCTATTGGTAGCTGCAGACTACTACAGACCAGGAACATCCCACAAAAGCTACGGTATTGGTGATGCTCTGACCTAGACATCTGGTCATCATCACAATTAGGCCCTTGTCAGACTGGCTCAGATTCTTACACTTGCCCATTTTTTATGCTTCAAATATTTCAATATTTCATTTCACGATATACTATATCGATTTCTAGCTCCAAAAATCTATATTTCCGAGGGGGAGAGTCATGCACCACAAGCAGCCTCAGATAACTGACTGGGCACTTACGCATTTTATCTTAACGTTTTTGGTATCCACTAGTTCAGTGTTAAAATGCAAAGACAGTAAAGTTAAAATTCAATTCTGAGTTACTGTATGTTGTTTTGGCTGAATTATTAATGTAATGTGATTCATTAAGACCACCCAGATCATACACAGCAACTTGCATTTTAGCTCTGTTTTTACATCATTGAACTGTAGAATATCGCAATGTGTATAGTATCACAATATATCGTGATATAGTGATATTGTGACCCATGTACCGTGATACGTATCGTATCGTGAGGTCCTTGCCAATAACCACCCCTACTTCCAAAACACCAAAACACACACATACAACTTTCATACATAGTGAAAGAACTTGTTGAAATATTGGGTCTGATTACTTCTTTGTGTGTCTCACTGCAGGTTGTGGTCACCCCACTCCTGTAAAACGTGTAATTGACAGCAGTGCTCCTCCTCAGGAGAGAATAGTGGGTGGGGTCAATGCCATTGAGGGTGAGTGGCCATGGCAGGTCAGTCTGCATTTCTCTGGTCAGTTGTACTGCGGAGCCTCCATCATCACCAGTGAGTGGCTCGTCTCTGCCGCACACTGCTTCAGCAGAGAGAGGTGAACTATAGATTGGGCACCGCAAAAAGCAAAATTGTAATTCATGCAAATAACAAATATTTTCAGTCGACTAAGGCATTGAGTGTTTTCATGATACAGAAAATGAAAGACATTCAGTCTATCATAATCTGCATGACTTTCCCTTCACCAGACTCTCAGATCCTCGCCAGTGGGCAGCTCATCTGGGCATGTTGACACAGGGCAGTGCCAAGCATGTGGCTGAGATCCGCCGCATTGTGGTGCACGAGTTCTACAGTGCCCGCAACTTTGACTACGACATCGCCCTGCTGCAGCTCCGGAAGCCGTGGCCCAGTAGCCTGGCATCCCACATCCAGCCAGTCTGCCTTCCTGCCCCCTCGCAAACCCTCAGTGAGAATCAGCGCTGCTGGGTGACTGGATGGGGTTACCGCTCTGAACAGGGTGAGAGAGGCAGAACTATTATGTTTATTACCAGATAAAGGGCAAATTGGGACCTGGTGCTGCAGTCACCTGAGTGTTTGAAACATTGTGACATCACAGCACAGCACATCACACAGTGCACCACAACAAAATGTGACGTCTGCATTTGACCCATCCATGAAGGAGAAATTTTAATCTGAAATTAGGATCTAAATTAAAATCATAATTATAAGCATAGTGTTGCTGCTGCCAGGACGAGGAAAACAAGAATTGAATTACCAGACTAAAACCAGAACTGAAGGAAAACAAATCAATCTTTAATTCAAAAACACACAGAAAATGATGCAAGTATTATTCAAAGGGGAAAGTTAGATCTGAATTCTCAGTCTGGTCAAGCTCAGTGGGGGAAAGCAGGGGCGATAAAGAGTTTTTCCCAATTTCACATAAACCCTGACAAATGTAATAAACACTTAAGAAGATATGACCATATAGCCCTGTTACAAATAATTAAAATTAGCCTTCTTTCTATGCTCTCTTAGATAAGGTGCTTCCAGCGATGCTCCAGAAGGCTGAGGTGAGCATCATAAGCCAGAGCGAGTGTAAGAGAACATATGGGGTTATATCACCCCGCATGCTGTGTGCAGGGGTGGCCTCAGGGGAGCAGGATGCCTGCCGGGTGAGTGGACATGGGCTGACAACTTTTGTTTCACGTGCATAGGTCATAGTTCATGTATACAACACTGGAGCCCCTGAAGTGTTGACTTTATGCTGTTTATTAAAGCAAAAATAGATGTTTAAATACAGGATCATAAAACTTCCTCCATAACAGCATTTAATCAATATTCTGTTGATCAATTCTATGTACAGTTGTTAGTATTAAGTGTGACAGAATGTATTTAGATCATGCTTCCTAAAGGGCTTCAATGTCCTCTTCCAACTTCAGGGGGACTCTGGGGGTCCTCTGTCATGTCGGGCATCAGAGAGCAAACGCTGGTTCCTAATGGGCATCGTAAGCTGGGGATCAGGCTGCGGAAGGCCTAACTTTCCAGGAGTGTACACCAGGGTGGCCAAGTTCGTCTCCTGGATCAACAACCACATTTATGACTGATATCCATCCTGAAACACATACAGCCAAGAAAATATACTGTTTATAGTAAACTCCATTGATCAACTGACCTCATCAGAATTAAGGCCGAAGGCCTACAGTGTCATTTTGCAGTTATAATAAATATCCATGTATTTTAGAAATGTATTATATTTTAAAGTCCTTCTTTCAACGGTTATTTCCTTGCAAGGTGCTACCTTTGATATGACAATGGCAATTATAGTAAAAATTATTTTTTGATTCACAAATATGTGTTTACCAGCTGTTCTTAAGTTAAGACACACAAAAGCCTTAAATGCCATTTTTAAAATCCATTTGTCCCTACAATAAGTGTAAAGTTATTTAAAGGGAATTATACACTGCCTGGCCAAAAAAAAAGTCACTACCTGGATTTAACTAAGCAAATAGGTAAGAGCCTCCCATTGGATAATTACTGGATGGATGAATATGTTTCAGCTGGCAAAAAGTTATTTAATCCTAACTGATGCAGTGAGTAGCTTCTCATTTCTTAAACAACCATGTCGGAAGACACATCTGCCCTGATGGAATGGGCATATTCCAAGATGACAATGGCAGGATTCATCGGGCACAAACTGTGAAAGAGTGGTTCAGGGAGCATGAGGCGTCATTTTCACACATGGATTGGCCACCACAGAGTCCAGACCTTAACCCCATTGAGAATCTTTGGGATGTGCTGGAGAAGTCTTTGCGCAGCAGTCCGACTCTTCCATCATCACTACAAGATCTTGGCAAAAAATTAATGACTCTGGACGGAAATAAATGTTGTGACATTGCAGAAGCTTACTGAAACAATGCCACAGCGAATGCGTGCTGTAACCAAAGTTAAAGGCGGTCCAACAAAATATTAGAGTGTGTGACTTTTTTTTTTTGGCCGGGCAGTGTATAAAAGTCACACATGAATTGCGAATTTTAGCTACAAGTTTCATTTTGAAAAAACTTTTATTTTCATGAAATTAAGTTAAAAAGTCTCTAAAATGTAATGATGCAAAGAACCAATTTATGCACCAACATATTTAAGTGAGTAGAAAAGACTCCAGAATTGCTTGAACAATAATTAGTCAGAATGCTGCAGAGACTTTTAGATCTCACCGGTCTTGGCTTCACAGCTCACTGATCTGTAATCAGATATCAGAGACTGCAATTGGACCGATATTAAATCCGCCCACTACTTGTTTAAGGACAATTACAGTTATGAGCCTGTTCTCCTTAAACAGTGATCCCAATTACACAGTTAATTTAAAAAGTATGTGATCACATATGACATCATAAATACATACTACCAGTTTCAGAACCTTTAAACTACACTCATATATTAAGACACTTTTGACTTAACACTCTTTTAAAACATCATTTTTGATAAGAAATGTATACACATAGTCATATCCTACTATCTTTGTGAGGAATTTCTATTCTTGTATGTATCTAAATGCTTCAGTTGCACCTAAGAAGTGAGCCCAGGATCCAAAGGCATATTTTTCATCATTTTTTCAAATAAGTACTGGAGCTTCTCTATAAAAGCATTTTGCATGTCCAGATGTGATTCAACTAATTAAAATGATTAACATTAATCATTCAGAAGTATTGAATAGAAAGTATGACAAAAATAAGTAACAGTCATTGGCAAACTTAGAAATAATGATTTTTATTATGTAATAACAAATTCTTTGAAATTTTACTTTTGTCAAAGAATGCTCCATTTTCAGAAATTATCAGCTTGGCAGACCTTAGGCATTCTAGATGTCAGCTTGTTGAGGTAATCTGATCAGATTTCATCCCAAGCTTTCTCAAGCACCTACTTCAAGTTGTATTGTCTTGATTCTTACGTACTATTTGGTCACACTGCTTCTATAATGGCTCAATAGGGTTGAGATTGGGTAGCTGTGCTTACCTCTTCTTTATAGACACAGTAGCAGTGGTCTGCTCCTTTCTAAATACTCCTTGTTTGGAGGTGTGCATTGGGTCGTAGTGATGCTGTAGGTTCCACAGAGTATGGCTTGGTATTGCAAAATGGAGTGACAGCCTTTCTTCTTCAAGGTCTCTTTCACCCTGTACAAGTCTCCCTCTTTACCAGGACAAAAGCAACCTCAGACCATCTCATTGCCTAATGTAATGTATTTATTCTCTTTGGCTTCCCACTCATCTTTCTGTTGCAGTTAGAGCCGGTTTGTGCTGCTATATGAAGGGAGTAGTTCACATCATTGTAAGAGATATTCAATTTCTTATTAATTTCTTACGTGGAATATCCTTAATTTTGCAGAACGAGAATATAGTGACAAGTTACAGTAGAAAGTTCTTTGTTTCAGGCCATTTTGAGTCTGTAGTCAAACCCCCTTTTGCTGATACACCAAATACTCATCTGGTCCGAAGAAGGTCAGTTTTATTGCTTTTTTAAATCAGTGAAACTGTTGTTAGCCATACTAATATATCTGCCGAAGGGGCTTCTAATAATGAATTAACATTTTAAAGTGACAAGCTTGCACTAGTGAACACAGGATTCCCTGGAACTCAAGATTTGACAAACTGCACTGTCCTAAACCTACACACTCTGACGAGTAAAAAAAAAAAAGCAT
This sequence comes from Distichodus sexfasciatus, assembly GCA_032718565.1. NCBI lineage: Eukaryota > Metazoa > Chordata > Actinopteri > Characiformes > Distichodontidae > Distichodus > Distichodus sexfasciatus. The sequence goes on from JAVGVS010000012.1 coordinate 878,790, forward strand.
GCATCTGATGAAAAAGTGCGTAAAGAGGTCTGGCCGTTGTGTGTGTGTGTGTGTGTGTGTCCATGTATTTATCGCATTGTGGGGACCTTTTGTCCCCTAAAATCACTGTTTTTTTGGACTTTGTGGGGACGTGAGAGGTCCCCATGAGGAAAAATGACTTTATAGAAAATGTGCTTGTTTTATTTGAGAAACTAAAAGAGGTAAAAGATGTGCTCTGGGTTACTGAGGTTAAGGTTAGGGTTAGGATTAGGTGTAGGTGTAAAATTATGTACTTTAGTCATTATGGGACTCTATGGAAGGACCTCACAAAGATAGTAATACAAGACTGTGTGTGTGTGTGTGTGTGTGACGAAAGGCTGTGCGGATTGTGCCTGCGCATAGTGACTCCTTTGTGCCGCGGTGCATGCTGGGTCCCGTGCGGCACCTGTTCGCGGACGGGCGCGCGGCGTGAACGCGCGCGGCGCTGCACGCGCTCAGGTCGGGTTTCTGTGCGTATTAACGGCGCGATCGCGCTAGTTTTTCTCCCCAATCATTTCTATGCTCGAGCTATTGTCCTGTACCGCTGCGAGGGAGCCACACGGGACCAGGCCATGAGGACTTTCCCCAAAAACAGAACTTGCGAAGTTTACAGCGTATATGCTTTAGGACGCAGTCCAGCCGGAGACTCACCTGCACAGGTAAGACGGACCTTCCTCACAATGCAAACCAAGCCGACTCAGGTGGAAATGTTGAACGGATCCTTTACTTGTGTAAAACAGAACCAGCATGCATTATAACCCCTGCGTCGTGTCTAAATTTTAATAAATGCACTTTAGGAGTGAGTTTTCACATTTGACTCTTCAAGGTTTATGTTAAACTGATTTGGGACACCTTGCCCTGATCTGCATCTCTGAATAAGATTGCAACGTTAACGGTCTTGGTCAGAGTCTCCAGATTCATTCATGAACTGTGCTGTCAAACTGCAGTGCCATGCTGCACTGACATGGCTGAGAGAGGCCGTGGGAAAGCAGAACTTAAAGTTACTACAGCTCCATAGGGAAATCCCACCTGGATATGTAAATTCTGTCCCTCTCTTTTACACATGTTGAAGTGATGCAAGTAGCTAGTGATCTACAGTTACGAAATGCAGTAGCTCTTAATGTGTAACATTTATCATTGATACTGAGTGATGCTGAGTAAATATCTTTGCATTAGCTTGTACTTTACAGTATTATGTTTTGTTGCTATTTCTCTACAATGAAACATTATTTGATGTTTAGGTGATGTGGAGTAAGGCCATGTAATATGTTTAATTAATATAGTCATTTAATTAAATTATGCTCAATAAACAAAACTATAAACTGAAAAAATACATTTGTCAAAGCAAAAATCAGAAAAGAACAGTAAAAGAAGGTTTTCACGTTTTCATTTAAGATATTATTTGCCTAACAAATGGCAGTGGGTCAGAGATTGGAACATTTAGCAACCAGTAGATGTTCTCCCTGCCATGGAGACCATCCTAAATTTAAGGACCCAAAGCTGACCACTTCTAATTGGTTCTGTTAGGATACAGTAAAGGAGTCCACCCAGTCTTCAAGCTGCCTTCACACTGAGTCTCAGGCCGGGTCAGACGCCCAACGGTCCAGGGACGAGAAAACCAATTTCAGGGCATGGAGGAGGTGGGCACTGGGTGCCGCCCCCCTCATCCTTCTTTCTGCTGCTGTTGCACTGACTCTCCACTTCTTTGCATGTAAGTTAAGCCTCTCTGCCGTGGAGGAATGTGGAGATTATGATCAGGTATGCTCTTCCATTGCCTTCCAGGCACAGCCTGCCCCTCTCGATTAACAGTGCAGGAGAGGTTAGTTAGTCAGTTAAATGTGGGTTTATTGGTCAGTATCGCTAATGTAAATCATGGAACTGGCAGCGTCGTATTCAACAGGGCATGTGTGTTTTTGTGTGTTAATCTAACACCCAACGTCTTCACTCCACAGCTCCTGCGTCATCATTTTCTTCTGTGATCTTCCTGGGAGGGAGCATGGAGTTATCCAACTTCAGCTTCACACCAGAGCTGATAGACCCTTCCTCGGACCAGTTCCGATTCCAGTCTCAGGCACTGAGCCATTACGTAAGCGTGCACATACATGACTGTCTCTCTCCCGCATGCCATCCTCGGGGGCTTGTGGTGGCCTCTTCGGAATGCGGCAGGTCCCCTAGAGAGCACTCCGGGACGATGCTCGGCCTTGGCACTCTCAATGGCGAAAGTCGGCCAGAGCTGCGGGTCCCTCTCTGTGCCGGGCCCTTAGTCGTCACCCTTTTTAGATGTAAAGTAGCCTTTGAGCAGGGGCCCTGGCTGCTCTGAGGCCCTCTTAAATGTAAAGCCGGCATGTAACCGGAGCCCGTCCTAGTGCAAGGCAGCGCGGTGAGAGCCGGACCCAGGGGAGTGCTGCCTTTCAGAAGCGAGGACAAGAACAGCGTTTGTGCGAGCCGCAGGGCCCAGGCAGGCAGAGTGAGAGGAAGAGCAGACCCTCAATAAAAACATTGTGTCTGTGCGCTTCCTCGCACAATCAGATGCTCTGTGCCTGAGTGCCCTGAGGGCTTCGGCCTGAGGAGAGAGAAGAGGTAGAGAGAGGGGCAGAGAGAAGGGCAGAGAGAGAAAAACAGAGACTGAGAGAGACTCAGATAAGTCCAGGTGAGTGAGGGAAAGACTGGCAGAAGGAGAGAGAGAGACAGAGAGAGATATTGGACTTCAGGGGAAGGGATATGGAATAGAGGCTGAGAATAAGAGGTTGGCTGGACACCAAGGGAGAAGGATAAAGAGAAGAAGTAAGAGAGTTAGAAGGCCAGAGAGGAACCGAGAGAGAGGAAGAAGGCCAGAGAGTAAAGGAGAGACTGAAAGAGAGGTAGAGAGAGACAGAGAGATTGAACACCAGAAGATACAGATATAAGAGGGCAAGAGAGAGACTGGATAGAGGAACAGAGAGAAGGCCAAAAAATGAAGGAGAGATGGAGAGAGAAATTTAACAAATAAACAGTAATCCATGAGAGCTTTGAGGTTAAGAGACCAAAGACCTGCACTGTAGTCAAGGGAAAAGAGGAAAGCAAAGTGGTTACAGTCATAGGTGAGTAAACTGGCCAGGAAAACTGCCCTTTAAGCCTAATGCCCTAATAAGCCCATAAAGCTAATTGTGGTTATTTCTGTTATCCTGCTGAATATGACTGAATGAGGCGATGAGGTGGAGTTGCGCTAGAGTGTGCCCATGCTTATTAAAGGTAGCCTGAACCCGCTGCCCGCCCCCGCCACCCTGCACTTCAAAATGACATTGAGCTCTGGACAATGGAGCTCTTGTTGACCACAGCTCTTGTTGCTCAAAGCCAATCACACAAGAACAGGGCCCTTTGTGCGAAGGCTGCAGGTCTTGCCTGGGCTACTGATGTCACACCTCACTCAGTGACGAAACAGCACCTGTTGACGTGATGTCAGAGTGACGCTGGATGTCGCTGGATGTTACTTTCTTGGGCAGTGGTAGCCTAACAGTTCTGGAGTTGCTCCCATTATCGTATAGTTGTTGGTTCAAATCACCAGCCTATAAAGGTATCACTGCGGGACCCTTGAGAGAAACACCAACCCTCAGGTGTTGAATAGCTGCCCACTGGGTTAAATGCAGAGGTCACATTTCGTTTTGGTTCACTTTGTGCGATGGGGCATTTACAATGACATATAATTGCGTACTTTCACTTTCTTTACGTTATGGTTGGCGAAATGGCTGCTTGTCATGGTGGATCACAGTTCTCAGACCTGTACGAGTCATCACCCTGGCGACCATATTACCGAGGCTCCAGGATCGTAGCCTTTAGGTGAGAATTCTCCAGCTAATGGAATATTTTAGCATGCCACTCACTTAAGTTCTTTACACATTTATAATCGGAAAATGTCAAGAACATTTGTGTTGAAGCAATTTTCACACATTTTTTAGAATTTTATTAATGCTTTACATTGAAATCTCTAACTTCTGCAGCCTTTATGAACGTTGTGTCTCAATGCTGACAGTGAAGGAGTGAATGGGCTCAATGTCTTCTTCTGGAGTAAGTTTTCTACTCTGACACCTGCTGTTGCTGAAGATCTTAAGAGAGTGAACCCTGCCTGGATGCAGAGACGCCTGCCAGGGACCAACAAGGTCCTCTACAGCAGAATTGAGGAGCAGTACTACATGGAGAAGGATGACGACACCCTGAGGCTGCTTGGTGAGCAATCATTCCATTTATCACAGATGCTTGGTTGAAAAGTTAATTTAATAGAATTTAATAAAATGGCCCATCCATGAAGTATGATAAACTGTGTCTACAGGCTTGAACTTAGATGATACAGAAGACGAAGAGGATGAGTCTGATGACAAGGCTGACAAAATAAAGAACCCAAACTCTTTGCAGGGTGGTAAATGGCAGCTTGGCCTTCAGGGTAAAATTATCGCATTAATTCCTTCGTCTGAATCATATTTCTGCTTGTGACTTCTAATTGTTTTGGATCTGCCACTGAATTGTTATTTGTCACCTTTCTCCCTGCTTGGTAAGTAGCAATGTCTTTTGACCTCTATGCTAAATATGGAAACAACCGAACACTGAGCCTGGTGAGTCCAAAGAAGCCGTACTACCAGTGGAGGCTCAGGGTACCCACTGGACATGTAGTGCGGCTAGATGTCGTCACTTTGCAGGGGGCAACACCTGGTAGCTGTTCTGCCAACAAACTTTCTGCCTATGACTTTCTACTGCCTCTCCAGAACAAGATCATTGCCAGGTAAGAGAAATTTTTCTTTCATATACTGAATTATGGTGTAATACTAGTCTCAAATATTACTTCTGCCACTAATAATGATAAGAATTACTTCTACTTCTAAAGTAATATTATCAGTAGAAGTAATTCTTATCATTATTAGTTGCAGAAGTAATATTCCTCTCAAATATTATTTCTGCCACTAATACTCATAAGAAATATGAGAAGTACTACAAGGAAAAATAAAAATAATAACTGTAATATATCCTGATAATGTACCCAAGGTGATAATGCACCCATACATACATATGCAGATGCAGAATAAAAGAGGTCCCAGAGCAATGGTCTGATTTACAGGAGCATTATGAGATCTGTTTCCATTAATGGCTTGACTGATTGCCCCCGGGACCGGGGGCAGAACAGGAAGGCTTTAAATAGTCGGTAAACGTAGAGAAACATACGCATGCGGCACATCAACATCACCGATAGAATCTCGTGTAAAGATCTCATACAAATTCCACCTAAAAACAACACAATTCCAACACCAAACACATAAATAAACAAAGAACAAAAATACTGCGTAGGTCTACGTGGAAGAAAAACGGCTGTAGAATCTATATTACCATGGCTAACCATGCATACCGTATATCATATGAAAGCTGAGACTCTGCAGATTACGCAGATAGTATGGGTTGTTTTTTTTTTGACGAACATGATTTTTTTTTTCATGTTCTACTGTGTTGCATCTTCCTTTATTCTGACTCAATAACATGTATGCTGATTCCACAGTAATCTCACAAGTGTTACCTTTATAATGATACCAAAAGCATAAAAATAGACATTGTGTTTGCTGAGATATACATATTTTATTTTGGGTATCTTTTTAGAGCAAAAATCTGTAAAACAGTCTCAGGGCTTAACAGGTTAACTGAAACAAACTGAGAACTGCTTGAAAGATAGGATTGTGCCACTTTATTCTGTGGTACTTTAACATTTTCTGTTGTGTCATATTTAGCATCACAGGCTACACTGAGACCCAACAGGTTGTGTAAGCTGTAAGGTGGTGATGGTATAGGAGTGGCCTAGTGGAGGATAGAGTCAGTGCTTCCTCCAGCTTTGCTACAACTGAACTCTTGATCAAGACCCTTAACTCCAACTTGGTCCAGGGAGACTGGTCTAAGGAAAAGGGGTGGTGATGACACAGTAGTCTAAATGACAAAAACCCTGTGTTGGTGATAATAATATTGGGTGCTCATATCCCAGGAACCACCATGCGGCGCCTGTACAAGGCCTTTAACACCAAGTTGCTCCAGGGAGACCTTGTAATTGGGAAATGGAAGTAAGAGCATCTGCTAAATGATGTAAATGGAAATGAGGCTTCCTCCATGTAAATGTAATTCTCTGTGAATGAAGCATCTGATTAATCTTGTAAGTAAAAGCTTATGTTCCATCTTGCATCCTTTTTGAGGTGGTGTGGTCTGCCAGTGGGTGGCTCGTCTCCAGTGATGAGATTAACATCATCTGGAAACGTCATGCTCGTCACCTTCTCTTTCAGCCGTCAGAGACAGGGAGCCATTTTCAAGGCCTACTTCCAGGCTATACCCAAAGTTGGTGTGTGAAAAAGCATCCACTTATGGACAAGTTTTGATAATGCATCATTGGGGGGAAAAAATATTTTTTTTTATTATCTGCTGATGTTTTGTCTTTCTCCATCAGAGTGTGGTGGGTTCCTCTCCTCATGGAATGGCTCAGTGGTGTCCCCTTACTACCCCGCCTACTACCCTCCCAATGTTGACTGCAACTGGAAGATTAGGGTGAGATGAGGCCAGAAGCATTTCCCATGTCCTGACTGTGCTCCTTGCTGTCAGTGCACATGGCCTGTGAACTGTACCCACAGGGGGAGGGGATGCTCTCTCTTTGAGGCAGTGGCCATGAGGCCAGGATGCTCTTTTGTGTCGTAGTGCACCCTTTGAATCCGGCTGAGTCTGGTTTCTCTTTCAGGCCCCATTGCCTGGCTACCTGCTCTCCATAACCATTGTGATGCTGGACATTCAGGATTCGCCCACCCCAAGCAGCTGCGAGAAGGATTGGCTGGAAATCGGGGGCGTCAAGTGAGTCTCCTATTGTGTTTACATCAAACTAGCAAATTCACTTTAGCTACGTTTTTAAATACACTGTAAAAAATGTAACTGCAAATGTACGGTGTAATAGTGGCAGCAGAGTTGACAGCCATTTTCTGTATTTTTACTGCAAGAATACCGTATTTGATATTTACCGTATTAAATCAATAGGTTTATAATGATTTTCAATGACAAAATAGTGTCACTCTAAAAACATATTTACCGTAATATTGAAATTATTTTGTGTTGTGTATAGAGATGCGTTGCCTACTGCAAATATTTGTCTTTTTCTGAAGCAGTACATCTTATTAAAACATTAATGTTTTGGAATGCTTTTCCACATTTTAAATTTCTTCAGCTGCTCTTTGCCATATATATCTTTCAGCCTACTTTAGTGTCACTGAGCATAGTGCAGTGATTTAGAGCATAAATGATGTAATGAAACTATAAAACAAAAAACACTTTTGGGAAAATGAGGAATAGGTGATGAACAGGCAAATCAGGCCAGCAATTAGAAGAGTGGCACTGCTGAACGATGTTAGGAGGGAGTGGGCATAACACCCAGAATGTTTTAGGTGTGCAGTATTTCACTGTAATTGCAAAGAAACCACTTGAAAACACTTGTATTCAAAAGTATTTTACAAAAGTTATACAAAATGAGTACAATACTGCAGTAAAATAACATTTACAAGGATGGTGTCTGATACTGGTTTTTGTTTTAATGTTTCTTGAGAGCTTTGCTTGGCGTATCCAGTGTAGGCACTTTTGTACACATGTGTACTCATGCCTTTTTGTGTTTTTCTCCATACTTAGGCTGTGCAACCCAGTTGGGGAGAGCAGTAGGAAGAGGATCTACTCTTCCCCTGTCTTACTACACTTTCATTCAGATGAGTCTCTCACTCACAAGGGCTTTTACCTCGTCTACAGAGCATTCTCTCCAGAGAGCAGTGAGCTCACTCTCCCATTATCTTCTCCTCCTGTTAAGAGTATGATAATGGCCATGTCCCAAAACACTGTGGTCGTGCGTTCATGAGAGTATATTTAGAACAGCAATATGCAATTTGGGGCATAGTGAGTGTGTGGGTTTTGTCACTCAAGTGTGTGTTTTATTTTGTTAAATGCCTTTGTTCCCTGCTCTTTTTGTCTCACTGTGTCTGGGATGCTGTGTGTTTGTCTGTGCTTGGATGCTTTGTAACGTTTCTGGGCCATTAAAGGTCAAGAGTACTGTTACCATCTTTTAGTAGACTAGCAGAGCATGTAATTTAGTGTCAGCGTCTGAGTGTTTGCGTGTGCTTGGCCCCAGCTTGTCCGAGACAGTTCCGTTGTGGGGACGGACGCTGTATTCCTTTGAGGAAAGTCTGCGATGGAGAAAGGGATTGTGCCGATGGCCGAGACGAGGCAAAGTGCTGTATGTGTGTCCCTCCTTTACTTACTGCACTTTGATTTTTATGTATTAGGATTTAATTGTAATACAATACAAAAAGTTAATTGATTTCAATTTTGGGAACATTTATTATGGAGCATTATGTTTTTTATTATTTCATTTATTATTGAGGTCGTGTCCATTTAAAAGGAATATAATTTCAATTACCATTAATGCCAGTTCCAATAATGTTTTCCTCTGCAGCTATGTGCAAACCAGGAGAGGTTTACTGTGGCAGTGGTCAGTGCCGACCTCATGGGAGCCAGTGTAACCTGCAGGTCACTTGTGGAGATAGCAGTGAAGAATCCAACTGTGGTAAATACATCCACATACCAACCAGAAATGTACAAAGAATTTTCAGTTTTGTAACAATGCTGGCTTAAGAAAGCACTCAGTCCAATTATGCAATACCAAAGTAAAGTGTAATTTAAAAGCATCCAATCTCTTCTGCTATTTCCTTAATAATGTGTATTATTTGATGCTTAGATGTTTGTACTTTTAATTAGTTTCATGTGTCTTAACTTTCACGACTTTCTTTTATATTTTTCATTTCTTTCTTTTTGCATTCTTTCCTCCTCCCAGTAGGTAAATGTGCTCATATGTGCCTGAACAAAGTGTGTTTATCCAAATCTGCAGTATGTGATGGAATCATAGATTGTAAAGATCGCAGTGACGAGCTCAACTGTACCAGGGCATGTGAGTGCTGCTCAATATATTTCCATCTATATTTATTGCTTAATTAAAGCATAGCGTAGAACTCCTTCGGTTTCAGTATTGAATTGCACATCTGAGTCATGTTGAGGAAGTAGCTGAAACTAAAATCTCTTTTTAAATAAACGTTTCAGTATATGTTGGCATGTGAAGTACATCATTTTTGGCATTTCTGAAATTACTGATGTTTTTGCATTTTGTATTTTTTATGAACATTCTTGACATGTACAAGCTTTAGATTCCTGTGTTCCTATCGCACCCATCTATGAATTGTGTTAATTTGTTTTTTTAATGATTTGATACATTTAGACAAATCACTAGTATGTTGCCATTGGTAGTTAACTTATGTATAACAAGTTTGTAAATAAGTGTAATTCTTGTATTTCTTCATTTCTTTCATGATTAGATCATAAAGGTTGCTCCCCCACAACTTATAAATGTGCTAATGGAAAATGCATTAACAAGTTGAACCCAGAGTGTGATGGCATCAAAGACTGCAAGGACGGATCAGATGAACTGCGTTGTGGTGAGCAGCCTTCGGATCTGCCTGCTTTTTACACTCATGTAACCGATTGGCAGTTTTCATGCTTTTGGCCTAACAAGCCCTGAATCTGTGAAATATTTATTCCTGTGTACCCTGACTGACCACTAACCACTTACCGATAACAGTATTGTACACTCACCATACACTCACTGCCATTTTAATGTGGTGGACCTACACTGCAAAAATTATTTGGTCATCTTATGATGCTTTATTCATTTACTTCAACAAACAATAATGTATGCCAGGGGTTTTCAAACGGTGGTCTGTGGCCCCCTGGTGGTCCCTGGCCACATTGCAGGTGGTCTGTGACATGCAATCTGGTTTCACTACTGAAATCACTTATTTCATTATATTTATTTTTCAAAACATAGAAAATATTAATTAATGAAGGTACTTCAGATATTTAAAAAAATACTAGAAAAATACTTCCCCCCTCCACGCTCACACACACGGTGTGGCCCACAGAGTACTGCTTAGTCTGAAGGGTGGTCCTTGGGACAGAACCAGTTGAAAACCCTTGATGTATGCCATTTTGACTAACCTTTTCTGGTTGATGTTTAAGAATGAATGTGTTAATATGCCATAAAGGAAGGTTGTACTGTGGTTCTTTCCAGTAATATACAACATCTTACAGATAAATCAGACATAACATTCAAGTAAAATGAAAATTGATACACCAAACTGATTTCTTACAGAGAGCAATACAAATAATAAGTTATCTGACTTCTTTGCTTTTTCATTTATGTGAAAATGTATAAAAGTTCGTCGAGATTGTATAAATTGTTGTTTGTAGTTTGTAGATGCATGTTAACATGACTAGCAGATCAAATCTTTTCTTTTTTTTTTAACAGTGTAGTTTATAAAGGCATTTTGTAGTTGTACAGTAACACTTATCTCTTCTGTTGCAATGTATCATTTGTCATACTCCCACATATTATTTCATTTCTGACCACAAATGATCAGGTTCAAAATGTTTTTTAATACATACACTGACAAATCTGAATTTAGAATGGTCATTGTTGAATCACTAGATGACTTCTAGTACTCCTCATGATGATTTGCAGATTTCTGATGCAGTCATTTGTCAGTGGAAATGTGTGTACTCCCCCTGATGACAGGCAGTTTTAAGTCTAACAGTTTTTAGTTAGAAGTCAGTTTTCAGTGGAAATGAAGTTGCCTTTCCTTTCACTGCTTATCATATTGCCATCTTGTCTGACTGGAGCAGGCTGTGGCACACGACCCAGGAAAAGGGCGAAGATTGTAGGTGGCAGGGATGCACAAGCAGGCTCGTGGCCGTGGCAGGTGAGCCTGCAGATGGAGCGCTACGGCCATGTGTGTGGAGCCTCACTGGTGGGAAGCCGCTGGCTGCTTTCAGCTGCCCACTGTTTCCAGGACTCGGATGCCATCAAGTGAGAAACTTGCTTGGCCTTATTTGCTTTCATTTGTGAATATTCTGGTCATAAATATGCTGCTCCATATTGGATTGGACCTGACCAAAATAAGTTGTTTTTGGAAGGTGGCTTTTGTGCCAAACCATTTTGAGAAAACAGCCTCAGCTTTATAGTGAATCATATACCAGCACTAATCCAGTAACAACCACTAGATGATTAATCTCAGAATGTAATGTGTTATAATATTTTAAATCTGTGACCATTTTGATATTGTTTAAGTTTAATTAATTTAAATTGTTTTATATAATTATTTAATACTTGTGAAATGGGGAACAATTTACTGATTTTATATTTTTAATATAAAAAAATATAGTGGTTGAAAGTATAGTGGTTTTGGTTTGCTGCAACCTAGGACCCATTGTGTGGCCCATCTGTGATTTAATAATAAGGGAAATCAAGGAGTTGATGGTAATATAAAATTGTATGTATGACAAGTATTCTTTATGAACTTCCCATCTTGAAATGTGTTTTGTATTGTGTGTAAATCAGGTACTCAGATGCACGGGCTTGGAGGGCCTACATGGGCATGCGCATTATGAACACGGCCAGTAACGCTGCAGCTACACGGCAGATCCGTCGCATCATCCAGCACACCCAGTACGACCAGTTCACCTCAGACTATGACATTGCCCTCTTGGAGCTCAGTGCCCCAGTTTTTTTCAATGAGTTGGTGCAGCCCGTTTGTGTGCCAGCCCCCACACATGCATTCACTTCTGGAACCACCTGCTTCGTTACTGGCTGGGGCGTTCTCACAGAGGAAGGTAATATCTCCCTTGGGATTATTTGAGAGTTATACCAAAACAATTGCAACAGAATTCAGTAGCTAAAATGGGTTTGAGTCTTGCTGTCCTCACTTTGCATCTGAGCAAATTATTCCAGAAAAAATAAAATAAAATCAAGAATTAGGAGGGTCAGCATCAAACAACACTGGAAATTCCCCTTAGCAAAATGTGATTGCTAAGTTTGAGGTTTAGCAGGGATTTTAAGGTTGAGCCTTGCTTGTATTGAAATTTGCATCTCTGCTCTGCCCTCTACTGGTTAGAGCAGGTTTCAGTTGTACTGAATTTCTGGGATCTAATCCTGTTTTCTAATTTTAGGTGAACTAGCCACCCTGCTGCAGGAAGCTACAGTAAGCATTATTAGTCACAAATCGTGCAACAAGATGTACGATGATGCTGTAACTGCCAGGATGATCTGTGCAGGGAATATACAAGGAGGAGTTGATGCCTGTCAGGTGAGTTTCCTTGGTTATGGCTTGCATGAGAGTGTGTCTATATTATGGTTTTGATCATCTTATTTTCTGTTTTTGTTGGGTATATGGCACCCATAGGTGCACTGGGATTCATTCACCAACTGGTCTTAAATAGAGATTTGTGATTAAAACTCTCTTACACAGTTTTCACAAAGATTCTGTGCTCTCTTAACAATGACAAATAATCACGTACTCACTTTCTTATTTGAGATTTGTTCTTTGTAGATTTGAATCTACAAACCACAAAGAGCACTCTTATGCAAATTTTATTGCATGCATTTCTGAATAATATTAGCTTATTTGGCCTTTCTTCAATTTTACAGTTGTGTAATATTACACTATTTAAATGTCTTAATTTTAACAAAACTTGAGACAGTATTTGTGAATGAAGTCCTTAAGTCTTATTTTTCATTTGGACTATCTGTACTTGTGATTAACTTTATGTGTGTTTGTGTGCCTGTTTACATGTGCATAGGGAGACTCTGGAGGACCCCTGGTGTGTCTAGAGCGGGGCCGCAGGTGGTTCCTGGCCGGCATTGTGAGCTGGGGCGAAGGCTGCGCCCGGCAAAACCGTCCTGGCGTTTATACACAGGTCATCAAGTTCACAGACTGGATCCACCAGCAGACTAAAGGCCAGGTGTGACGCAAGCACACTCACAACTCGGATTAACAATTTGCACGTTACCTTGCTCTCCAGGGGCATCCACCCAGTACCCATGGTGCATAGTGATACAATGGACTTCATCTACATCCACAAAGGACCCTGCTCAGTTTGACAGGCTGCGTCTGTAACTACTGCCCACACATCTAACCCGCAATCCCAAACATTTAAATGTTACATAATGGACACATAGCAAACTTTAAGGAATGGACCAGCAGTTTAGTAGTTTAGCACTCAATTTGAAGACAATTTCATCTTTCACTAGCCTACGTGAAGTGGAGTGAGTTCTCTTGGTAAGACTGTTTGAGTAAATTGCATATGATGAGTGACTGTTAGCATACATATATTCATATTAATGATATTTCTTCAGTGATTCAGTCATCCCCTCGTTTGGCATACCACTGTATTTCATGTTAATATTTTATCGCCATATTAAGACACTGTGAAATTAATGGCATTAATTACTTTACTGTTTTCTTGATATTTGAATGGTTATTCATTGCCCCCTATTGGCGGGAGGACAGACTGCAGCGCCTTTGGCAAAATCCCCTTAGTCTTTACCTACACACCCCTTAATTCTGTATCCTGAACTACCTGGTGTCGAGCTGAGTAAATGATGACACTTTATGTTAGACATATTGAAACACTAGAACTATATTAAACCAGAGGTGCTATATTACCTTGGCTCTTTAATTTGTTACTTGTATATTTATTTGTATAGTTTTATTATAAAAGGAACAGCATGCATCTTCGTTAGCAGTTGTTCACAGGCAGTAAATTTAGTCTTAAAAATAATGAAATGTAATGTGTGTCTGAAAAGAAATGTATTTTATTAATTTTCAAATATTCATTTCTATTTTCTCTTATTCCTTATTTCTTTATTTCCTTTTCTTGCTCTCTCACCTCCACCCACACTCACTCATGTACGTGTTCAAATAAGCCATGCATACTCAGAATGAAATTAACAATTTCAATCTACCATATTTTGTTTTTTAATAAAATATCTGTAACATTGATCTCGTAGTGAAATACGAACACTGCAGTCCCTTGTAGTAGTTTGCAGTGTATTTTTCTGATGGGAATTTGGAAGGAATTTGTGGAAATCTCGTTCTCAGTGTCAGACCTGATGATTTTATGAGTCCTGCTTGTGGTTAGGACCGGACTCGGGGTGGAGCTCGACCGCGGCGCGTCACCGGCACGTCACCCCGCGTCACGGAAGCCGCGGGAGCGGCGAGATATGAATAAATCTCAGACCACGGCCACAATGGACAAGAGTGTGCGTGTAATCCACCAGTGGCGTTCGGTATCGTGATTTATACACTCTTACAAAACAGAGCACATCTCAGACCTCCGTCCAATCCATGCAAAACCAGGAGAGAGCAATTTGGCGTTGTAAGGTGTTTTGGTTATCTGGAGGATTTCTCAGGTGATTGTTTTCAGGGGTTAAGAGTTCATTTCCAAGAAAGGAACTTCTGCAACCAAGAAAATGTTTGAGGTATATTTAGTGATGCTATGTGGACTGTCGAGTCGAGTTCTGGCAAAAGGTAAGTGAATTCGCTTTGTGTTTGGTTTAACGCTTATTCTGAACCAAATATTTATATAAACATTTATTTTGCACAGGTTCACATTTATGAAATGTCAAAAGCTGAAAAAATACTATGGAAAGTTACCATCAAATTCTGTATGGTATGAAGTTTCAGGAGGATTTTAATATTCAGTTAAATTTATTTTAAATATAGATTTAATATCCAATCAAATTATTTTTTTAAGTCACTTACGTTATATGATCATAAGGAGTATTTTGGCCATAAGAGAATTGCTCCCTAATTTCGGTGCATACTAAATTTCTCGAAATAGTATATATGGTGAATTAAATAATAGGAACAGGGTTTCTTGGATTATGACACTACTAAAAAAATCCTTTAAAAACAAGTGCTTTATAAAATATTACATCCCATTACTATACAAAATATGTAAGAATAACCATGTTTATTTATTAAAATGCTTAATATGAAACAACCTGTAAAGCAAAGCACACATACCCACGCGCGCAGAGGGTGTGTGTTCGCGTGCGTGCACTCGTGTGTGTGTGTTTTCTCCTCGTGTGTTTGGTGTGTTTTTGGCTTGAACAGCCCGGTGGGATCGCTGTTTTGATAACGGAGACCTCTCAGGCCTCGCTCGGCATCCCTGTGCGTCTGGCCCCGGTTGAATCGGAGAGGGCGTTATTTCCTGAACCTGATAGCTTTGTGAAATGGAAGTTCTAATATAAATGACTTTCGGGGTCATGACCACTTCAAGGAAACTCGAGTGCGCAGGAACTGGCGCTAATCAGCGCTTATGGCTAAAACAGACGCGCAGGGAGGAAATGTGCGGCGATGCCGGACTCTCCAAATTACGCACCGCTGCACCGCTGAAAAGAGACTTATTGGTCAACAAATTCCCACTCAAACCAGGATGGGAAATCGATCTCTTAGGCAGCTTGATTAAAGGGAAACATTAAACTCATGTTTGTTGTGCGACAGTGTAATTCTGAAACCTTTACAGATGCTTTTAAACAAACAAATATCAGATAAAATTAGCTATATTCACAGTATGAATAATAATTAATTATGATTGATAATATGATGTATCAGTACAAGCAATGTCACATGAAAATATTTCAGAATTAGAAAGGTTTCTTAAGGCGTCAATATATGTAGATTAACAAATGTTTAGAAATGTGTTTACAATTCGTTTCGTCTAAACGTCCTTTTAAATCTTAGTAAAGTTTTGAGCTCTCTGGGCTATCTGGGATCTATCTGGTTTCTTTTAAACCCAGATAAATGTCAAATGTATTTAAAAAACAAACAAACACATTTGTTCAAATGAAATGAGTGTATGCACCTAATAGTTCTACTGAATCCTAAAATAAAGTTGTCAAAAATGGTTTTAGGGGTGGTGCCCTTGAAGAACGAATTTAGGTATGTGCCAGGTCTGAAGTTCTGCCGCGCCAAACAAGCCGTCTTTTTAATTAAATATTTTGCAAAAAATATATATGCGGATTAATAGCCTATGGGCACCGCGTTCCGTCAGTGTAATTACGTTAATCTTTCAGGTTTTCGCTCAAATGATGCCTTGTAGTAACTTATTCATTGGTCTTGAAAGTTTCCCGCATTGTTACGGTATAACTGCTGAACAAAAATAGCCGAGATAGCTGGTGCTTCAGGTCATGCTGAAAAATATGTTTGAAATGATGGTTTAATGTAATCTTAAGCTGTCTAGCTAGACATAAATGTAAGACTGAATTTAATACTACTAAGAAGTTTAGAAACTTTGCTATACTTTGTTGTAAATGCCAACCAAGTGCTGCTCAGTACAACTCCATCCCCTTCACCTGCATCCACCTTGTGTTTCCCTCTTAGCAGTGGCCCGTGCAGTAGCTCATGTGGGAAGTATAAATAGGGCCTTAAGCGGAACCAGTGTAGAATACGCTGAGTGAGAGCTGGGCACTGAGCCACAGTTCTGCGTGTTTTCATGCCATGTGGGACTCTGTGCGCTAACTGACTCGGTTTCCTTCTTTTACTTAAAACAGTACCTTAATGTATGTTCCGCTTCGTCCGCACGCCATGTGTGAATGTGTGCAAGGAAATGATACTTGAGTTTGGCATGGACAACGGCGAAAGCAGTCAACAATAGTTCCTATAGTACCGCTCCATTCAGGATGTATTTAGGCAGGGTTTGATAAGACCAGGAGTGAAAGATTGTGAAACCCAAACTCTCAAAAATAGATTTGCTGGGTTAGATGGTTTAAAGAAGAACACTTAAATGGAATAAACCTTTGGATTGTGTGGAATGTCCTTTTGGATAGAAAAGATTTTCTATAGCCATTTGTTGAACTAAGAAAAAATATTGCTATTATAAAGGACGGATTATTTCTAATTGCAAGTTTTATTATTAAAAATGTTATGCGTGGCAGGCAGTATAAGTCGGTTTAATATTCATCCTAAGCATGTAGCTGTGTACATATGAATGAATTATTTGCAAATTAATGAATTACTTTGTAATGTTTTTATTACATGCATATTATTAATAACATGGTTTGTAAATATGTTGCAGGTGGTAGTTTTATTTGCTCGTTATAAATGTTATGTATTGATGTTATTTCTACTTGAAAGTAAGTACTTAAACTGATCAAACTGAAATGTCAAATAGATTTTATTATTAATAAGCCTATTATCACATAATGCAATGCACAAACATGCTGCCTACACATATTGTAGTTATTCTAGTTATTAGAATTATATTTAGAATTATAGAATGATATTATAATTATATATATTATATTATAATAGAATTATTTTATATAATATATAATTCTAGTTATTATATAAGGTGGCCAATTGAAATTTTTAGGAAATTCCTCAATTAGCTGTTTTGTCAGTCTATCCCTTTTAATTAACCATATTGCAGACAGTATATTTTGACAAATGCCTTAATAAAAAGGTTCTTGCCACCACAACCTAATCTGAGTCTGTTTCTTTGGGTTAAATGTATTTTACTTACCACTTTTAAACCTGTGCAATTCTCCTCTCTATGAAAGATGCCGAGCCTAAAGAGAGGTTCAGCTCTCCAGTTCTGGATGTAAATGAAAAACAGCTCATCCTGGAAAGGAACCAGACCCTCCAAATGAATTGCAAGTGAGTGACCCAGAGCTAACATCCTCTCTGACTCTTGCAAAGTCTCAAAGTATCTAGTATCGCAGAGTCTTGGTCTCATGATGCCTGGATCCAGGTGCAGGTTTATGCAGCTGGACCACTGATGGCTCCTAGAATTCCAGCTGAAAATTCACATTCTGAAAAATATTGCATGCAAAATAATAGTCAGTGGCTGTGTAACTGTGAAAGTGTGTTTATGACTGAAAGGGGCTGATTTATTGCATCACAGAATAATATGAATGACCAACTCTTTCAGAGGAAAATGGGATCTGCAGTGGGTGTTTCCCTCAGGCTTGCCAAAGAACTACCCAGGTTTCAAGGTGGAAGAGTCTCGATGCGGCAGTCAAGATAATCTGTTTTGCAGCCGCCTGACCCTCACCCCTGCCTTGGCCCGACATACAGGCTCCTACCGTTGTCGCTACCTCCAAAAGCATGGCAAACAAGCATCCGTTTACGTCTTCATCAAAGGTGAGAGTCTCCATTTGTCAGTTACACAGACACATTTGTGCAGTGAAGCTCAGCCTAAGCTCAGGCCCTGCTTCAATGGCCGGTGCTCTCACTTACCACCTCTGTTTGTTAAGGCTAAACAGGAAGCCAAAGGAAACCAATAATATCTAAACACCATTTTCCTCAGAGCTGCATATCCTACTAAGTGAACGTCTGGCACAGTCTCCCATTACCTTCTGTTATTTCTTTTTCACAGAGTGGTATGTCCTCCCCCTGCTCTCACTATATATAACCTATAACTTTCATTTACGTGCCACCTTAGTGGGGACAGAAATAGCCCTGGCTGGTGATAGAAACAGCTCCAGGGCAGCCTTTCCCAGGGCACCAGGTCTTATCTCCTTCGCTCAGCCCGCTGTCCGCATCCTGTGCTGATCTTGGGTGGGTGGAGGGGGTGGCAAGAGACGGGGATGGGGGGATGGGATGTCTTCTTGGCATATGACGCCTTTTATTTTAGTGGGGATGAGGTACACCAAGGTAAACCAACAGAGCATCCAAGGGTAGAAAAGGCAAGCGGGTTCATCTCTAACAAGGTTCGAACCCATAGCTGTGAGACTCAACACGTGTAGGGCCCTATCAGCCAACAGGGCCCCTGTGGGTCATTAATCGCTCCTGTGACCATGTCCATTAAGTTCTCTTCTACCCGCCTTTATATGGAATCAAAAGCACATTACGGAAGCCCTATATCCAGAAGTCCTTGGGGTACCTTTGTTAAAATGTTCAGAGATTTTTTTTGCTTTCCTTTAATAATGCAACAGTAACAAACAATGGAGCGAGCAACACCCAAGTCTTTTCAATGCCACAAGAAGCCTGCAGCAGCAAAAGAGGGTGCAAGCAAAAACAACACAAAAAGAGCCTTTTGATAACTAGCAAACAATCTCTTTGTCTCATTCTTGCTGACTCCAGATTGTTGTCTGCAATCAATTTGTGTTTGTGTGTGTGTTAAGTGTCTATCTGTTTGTTCCTGACCCCAGTGTTTGGGTTTCAGATAGCCAGTGGCCATTTGTGAAGGTGCAGAAAGCAATCCCAGACGTGGTTTACATGAAAGAAGGGGAGAATTTAGTGTTTCCCTGCAAGGTCACAGATCCCAATATAAAAGTGTCATTGATCAAAGTAAGTACTCCCCACTATGAACTACATCTTTTTCTGCAAACTTGTTCTATTGCTCGCATAACATTTTTTCTTCTAAATTTTGCTGTGTGAAAAGTCCAGTAAATGAGTAAAATCCTCTTTGATACAATTAATCTCAGTTAACCTTTTCCCATATGTCATTGCCATCAACAGTATAATAAATGTTTTAGGATAACCCATAATATTACTATGCCTCTCCACCCACTGTCTTCCTCCACTCCCTTATTCATTTTGTCTTCAGATAGCTTGTAAAAACCCATATATTGTTCTTTTCCTGGCCTATTTGTAAAGGCTCCTTTAGTATTAAAAATAAATATTGCTGTAAAATTATGTTCAAGTTATCATCGACTTTGACTTTGAACTTGAACTTGTGGAAAGTGCAGTAAATATGTTTCAATCAAGTCTGCCTCATCTATCCCACCCAGCAACCACTGGCATCGCACATACTTATCAGGGCTCCATTCTTCCCATTGCACGAACCACTTCCTCTCATTTCTCTCATCTTTCCACCCATACTCATCATAACATTGCCCCTCCTGACCCCCTGATCCTGGATCTTCCACATCCAGCCTACTCCCATCACTTTGACTGGACCTCTTTATTCCACTGCCTTATATGGTGTTGATCTCTGAATTCAGCCCTGAACTGCTACTCCATTCACAAAATGCAGCCATCACCCACCATCCTTTTCTTATCAACGGCTGCACACTCAAGGGGGTGGGCAGCGAGCCCACTTCTGTTCGTGTGAGTGCGGATGCGTGTGAGTGGGTGGGCGTTTTTGTACAGAGGTCCACTTCCCAGATCTCAGTGAGACACAGATACCTGTTTTTATGCCAGCCAGCTGAAGCAATGGCGCCCCGGCTTCTGTTGTCCTGTTGGCACTGTGTTCAGCCCCGGAGATGGAGACAGGACATGGATGGGAGGGTTTATGTGCCTCACATCTTTTACCTGTGGAAACACTGTCTGCCACATTGACTGATGTCTTTCACAGCTGGTTGCATCTATAATTTTTTAGACTGTATTTCCCCATTTTCATGGTTGATCCATTAGTGCAAATGTGAATCTTTCCCTTGATACTCTTACTTGCCAATTATGCTATAAGGCTACTGGTGCCGCTGAGCCAATGACAATCATTAAAACGTTTTGTGCAGAAGTCTGAGACGATGACAGGAAACGGAAAAGACGTTCCTCTTTGTGTAGCCTTTGCCTCCACTTTCAGGATGCGAACTGTTTCAGGACCTGCCATCAATATGACTTCCCTCTCCTTCCCGTGGCCAAAAAAGCTTGGCAATTTAATTTTGGTTTGCTCTGTTTACATCTTCCTTGACCCTATGCACAGTGTTGCATAGGTAATTGGTCTAAAAATATGAAGCCGTCTCCACCCCCTCTACTCTGACTTGGACTGTCATGCTGCTGCTAGAGTGTTTTTTTCCGGAGAGTAATCTTTTTTGTGTGCTTGGATGAATATCTTTAATCTCACACCTCTTGCACAGGGAACAATACCCCCAGGGGCCGTGCTCTCGCAGAAGCTGTGAAAGTGGCCAGTGGAGCCCTTCCATAGGCTGACCTGAGGCCCCTAGCCGCTGTGTCTATATCCTGTAGTAACAGGATGTGAGGAGATGGAGTGGAGTCACGTTTCCACATCCTCAGCCAGCCCATGTTCAGTACAGTGGGGGGCTATCTTCTGGAAGGGGATAGAATGAAAGCTTGTCAGAACCAGTTTCTTAGTTAGCACATTATTTCTGTAATGCCTTATTTCTGTATAGTTATACTACTATCCTTATTTTCAATATGACACCTAATTTAATTTTTACTATTAACATTATTATGGTTGTTATTTTTTTTTACTATTTGCTATTTTCTAAGTAACAGCAAATTATTTAAAAAAAACATATTGCCTATGTACATGACTAGCCTCAATTGTTTGGAATGACTTCAAAAATGAAAGGAATTCTTTAATTGTATTTACACATTGACATAATCGGATCCTATAAGGGCTGGGATCTGCAGTTCAATCCTGTTTGATGATGCTTCTGAGGAGAATTGGAGAATGGATGGTAAAATATAAAAGCAAACGTAAAAGCTAACTAACTAGCTGAGACCAGTATGGGAACACACAACACAGGGCTTAGCTAATACCTTCATGCTGCTTAGGGAGGGAGGGATGACCTGGGACGGGGGGCGTCCACCTGCTCCCCTGAGGAAGGGCAGGACACTTCCAAACTGTCACAGCTCTTCCAGTAAACATTTCCTCTGCAAGACATGGAAGAAAACAAAATTGTAACACAGCTCTCCAAGAATTTCTGGCAGATTGCGGCTTGTTACCAAACCTGTTCTGCTTTAACATCACTGGCCTTTGGGGACATTCCCCTTCCACTTTCAAACAGAGAATATATGGTTCTAAATGTATCATTGATACTTTATGAAACTATGGCTTACTTTTACTATGTACAAGTATCAGTCTCAAAGCCGTCTGTTCATTTGACTGATTGACATTTTAATCTTCACAGTTTCCTAACCACAAACTTGGCACCGACCAGAGGAACATTGTATGGAACAACAGACAAGGCTTTGTCATCCGCAGCCCCACGTACTTCTACATTGGCCTTTTCTCCTGTGAAACCACTATCAATGGAATAAAATACATTAATAGGTTCTTGACACACAGACCAGGTAAGAGAATGATGATGACAGGTCATTTGTATTCTGTATGGACTAAGACTAAAATATACAGTTTGAGACCCTTTTTCTTTCATTTACCCTCAAATATTTTCTTGTTACCTCCAGTGAATAAGATCCACGATGTGTATTTGAACAGCACTGGTCCTGTTCAGGCTCTGCAAGGACAAATGTTAGCCTTGAACTGTACTGTCACAGCAGAGTGGAATTCCAGAGTGTCGATTGATTGGAGTTACCCTGGAAAGGTTAGTGATACCCAGCATGCGAAAAATGCCTCCAGGAGAACAGCTCAGACCCTTGTTTCTTTTAATTATATATGTTTAATTTTTTTCCTTTTATATATTTTCTCATGTTTTTATTCTGTTTTAATTCATTCTCATTTCATTTCTGGCATGCAAATCGAATGACCTCTGTGTATAAAATATGCCATGTCTTAATGTTAATTTATGTAGACTTACTTGCTAAAATATGTAAACAATATTTAATAAACTTCAGTAAGTCACATTTACATACTTCAGTCTATTCTCATTTAGATTATGTACTGTTAATGTTTTTATTAATCAGTGGACCTTTAAGGAACTTCATAGATGATGTTTTGTTTGTGTTTTTAGGCCAATAGCACAGCCTTGATTTCTAGGCGTATCACACAGAGCAGAACTAACATGGTCTTCTACAGTGTTCTCACCATTCCCAAACTTCGCAAGGGCGACAGAGGTGTCTACACGTGTCTTGTGACAAGTGGACCAACAAAGCGAGCCACAAACACCACAGTCAGAGTTTATGGTGAGTGTTATAAATTAGAGCTTTAACAATTAAACACACAGCTTCTAGCTCTTCATGTATGTGGTATTTTTTATTGGTCTACAGACAAGGCCTTCATAAGACTTAAACACAGAGATGGCCCGGTGGTTCAAGCTTACGCGGGGCAGAAATCCTTCCGTATTGCTCCTAAGATGCGGGCTTTCCCCGAACCTGGGGTTACCTGGTAAGAAAATGTAGAGAATTTAGAAATCTGTCAAATGCAACTAATGCAACCAGATGTTTTCTAACAAACCTTTTGTCTACAGTCTTGGGACTGATGAAACAGAGATAACTTGGGAGACTGATAGGGTATTGGGTGGAACTACACAGGGAGGGTGCTAATACTAAACCATCTTTGAGCTAGATGAATGGGTTCAGTTTTTTAATAACATTTCTTGGTTGGTTTGATGTCTAGGCTGAAGGACGGGGTGGTGGCAGCAGAGCAGTGCTCACGTTATCACGTGGACGGTTCTAATCTAGTGATCCGAGATGTTGCAGAGGAGGATGCCGGAGTCTACACCATCCTCACTAGCATAAAGCAGTATGGAATTAACCAAACCCTCACAATCACACTTGTGGTAAAAGGTAAGCATGATTTAGGCATGATCTATTTTTCTCACATTTCTCTCAGTAAAGATGGATTTTAAACTAAGGGTGTTTTCACACTTGGTCCGTTTCAGCCCTCAAAGCGAATTCAGATTGATTAGTCAGCATTTTTTACGTATATGTGAACACACCAAACGAACTCAGACCTCTCTGAAACGAACCGAACTGAGACCACATCGGGAGGTGGTCTCAGTCCGGTTCGCTTTAAGTCAGCGACATGGTTCGTTTAACTCGCACCTTATGAACACAAAGCGCTCCTGGTTCACTTCAACAGTTTTTGTTCGAAGTGAAAACTACCCAGAATGCAAAGCAGTAAAGGTCTGAGAGCTTCATAAGAATGAAGTATGAACAGAAAAAGGACTGAAGCCCCATCTGAGCTGAAGTGGACCAGAAAGAGAACTGAGTCCCCTTTCTGTTGGTTCACTTTTTGGACCACTTCTAGAGGACTGAGTTCGGTTCATTTAAAGAGGACTATATGTGAAAACACCCTAAGTAATATGGTGCCATTCTTGGGTTCGCAGTGGTTAGCGCACCTGCCTTACGGCGAGAAGGTCCTGGGTTCGAACCCTGGGAATGGCTTTAGGGCCTTTCTGTGTGGGATTTGCATGCTCTCCCTGTGTTTGCGTGGGTTTTCTACAGGTGCTCCGGTTTCCTCCCACAGTCCAAAGGCATGCAATATAGGTTAATTGGCGACTCTAAATTGGCCCCGTAAGGTGTGAATGTGAGTGTGATTGTGTGAGTGTGTGTTCCCTGCAGTGTGTTGGCGCCTGCCCAGGGTTGTTCCCCGCCTTGCACCCGTAAGCTCCTGGGATAGGCTGAATGACTGAATGAATGAACTCACCATCGTGTCCCTGTTTACAGTGAAGCCTCAGATTGCAGAAAAGGCAGTTGCACTGAGGAACCCTAGCACAGTGCTGAGAGCCAGTAGACAAGTTTTCCCCTGCACGGCATATGGCATCCCATCGCCTCGTATTCAATGGTTTTGGCATCGCTGCCCTCCAAAAGGCCTGTAAGTACCTCATCAGTGAAAACAAACATACATACAACTACACTTCAACGTACAAGAACGTGGGACAAAATACCTCATGCATTTAGTCAACCTGTATTCAGGAAAAGCTGTAATTTTCATAATCACTATCTGATGTAGGAAAATTGTAGCTTCTTTTTCAGTTCTATTGTCCCAACTTAGCATTTTCATTATTCCCTGGGTTAATTTAGTCCTTCCAGCTTTGTAGCCAGAAAATTAAAGGAAACCATGAAGAATACTGGGTCAGAGCCAAAGAATCACTCACTTTTAATTTTGTATTTGTGGCTCAGCTGAAATAACACAGACGCACACACACGCACAAGTGCACGCTTACACAACTTAGTTCTGCAGTTATCAACATTATATTACATTTGATACATGTTTGGTGTCTTGCCCTCTTACACAACCAACATTGCTTTCAGCCCATTGTAATTTAGCACAGTTCAGCATTCCCACACGCCAAACCAACTTAGATATCCTCTGTGACATTGTGTAATGTCCTGCTGCCATTTCTGTCACACTGTACCTGTTCGTAGTGTGTAGGATTAGTTTATTGTTGAGTGTGTAGCAGCGCTGTCTTATGTGTGTGTGTTTGTTTGTGAAAGGAGACGTGTTTTGTCTGTTTCGGTGTGTGTTCAGACAGCGTTTCCTCTTAGCCTCTAGAAAAGATGCCTTTCATGTGTGTGTCTATTCATTTTTGTGCGAGAGTGTGTGTATGTGTGTTTCACTAAATGTGTGCCTGTTACAGTCACAGAACTTGGTGTAACCCAGAGTTGAAAGCGCAAAAAAAGCACTTCAAAAGAGAGCAGTTCCGTGCTTACAAGCACGATTTGTTAGTTTCTAAATCAAACACTATGATTTAATGAACTTCCTGTGCAGAATGTAGCCTGTTTGTTAGTCTAATTGCTCAGACGCATCCTGCCTTAGCTTTTCTAATGAGTCATACACAAACTATTCATCATTCTCATGAGAAAAGCCAAGCCAGCATTATTCACAAGAGAACATCACAAGGCAAAGCCCAAATATCTTTCTCTCACACACATAAATACATACACCTCCACATTCACTGTTTTTTAAAATTTATTAATTCATTTATAATGTATAATGCACCTAGAACTGGATTTAATGAGACTTGCAAACCTTTCCAAAGATTAACCTTAAGAACCACTCAAATATATTCACTTTTTTCATTGCAAATCATTTAATCCAATGAGGCATTTGGCTGATTCACACAAAATCTAGATTTTTGTCTTTTGAATTTTCTAAATCTTTCTAATATAACAGGTCAATTTAGTTCTTTCAGTGGTAAACTGGACATAAACACACACCGACAGTCATGTTTCTGCACACTTTTCTTACCTATCTTCAATTCTACCATTATGGTTTGACCTGTTTAGTCACAACAGGTGGTATGTGTGTGCCTGCACTGACTCATACCTGTGCCATTTTGAAAGTTCAAATTTCGAGAGAGTAGAAAACAATGATTCTACTCTTTTTGTTCTTGGCTCATAAGCTGGATATTCTATTGAATCCCACTTCCTCAAAGAGCTGTATATGAAATATCAGTGGAAAAAAAACCGAAAAGAGACTTGTGCATGAGTCAGCTAAACAGATGCAGAAGTGTTTTTCATTTTTTTCTTACTAAAGTGAAAGTGCATGTAAAGAAATTCTTAAATCAGAAAAAAATGTCTTATTCTGATCCAATGCTGATGGAAAGTGAATGTTTGAAAGTATTGTTGAGAGCTGATTAGTGTCAGGCTCCTGACCGAGGCCCCTTATTCTTTGTAGCAGCCCGGCGCGGCTGGCCTGACGTTGAGGCGGAGGAGACTCAGGGAGAGTGGCGCTGTGGGCCGGGCCGGCCTCCTAGAGCTGGACGGGCCCCGGCTTCGGCCATGGGAACGGCAGCACTCTTATCTCGGCGGGGCAGGAGGCGCAGACGGGCTTCCTGTGCGAAAATCAGAGTGCTTTTCCTCTTGTTGTTTGGCTTCCTCCCCGACGCGAGGCGGCTTCCCATCAGTGTGATTGTCCCTGCGTCTTCAAACGTGGCACAGTCTGCTTCCTCAAGGGCTTGATCTATTCTTGAGAGCTCCCCTCATCCCACAGTCCCCCTCCACCCTCTGCAAACCTGGCCGGCAACTGCATCCACCCCCCACCCTACCAAGCCCCTCCTACCTGACCAGCCCCCCTACAGCGTTCTTCCACAAACCTACCGCCAATCACCCCACGGGCCACTGGCACCCTCCTGAGAGAGTCTCGACTATTTCCACGCCAGCTGCTCCAGAGCCACTCCTACATGCCCGAGAAACACTGCAAACCCCACACGCCTGGGAGTGGGGCTGGTGGTGAGAATGAGGAGCGATCAGCAGGAAGTGGCCCACATCTATGCACCATGGAACTGCTTCCTAATTTATTCCTGCCACCTCCATCTGATGAAATCCTCTTTTTTTGCTTTTTTTAAACCTATATGTGTTTCTCTCTCTCTCTCAGACATTTTTTGAAGCCAGAGGTGCAATTCCACCCTGCCTAGCATCTCTGGAGCTGCTCTGCCTTTTTTGTTGTCCTAGAGTGGTACTATAATGGATGTGTGAACCATGCCTGTCTCCAAGCCCAACCTGTTCACTCTTGTTCTAACATCCACCAAAAAGCTGTGAGTTCCGATGACATATTCTGGATCAACGTGTCGCCTTGTGCCCAGGAGAGAGCGAGACCGTGTGTGTGTGTGTGCGCTCACTGTTCGGATTTCTCAATACATCCAGAACAATGCTAGTAGAGCTGGCCCGCAGCACCTGCTGTGTAGGGGTTTTTGGGCCAGAAATGTCAAGCCGTGTCACTCTATGTTAAACTTGTAACTGTGGCAATGCTCAGTATAACTGCCATGTTTTTGTGCTGAAACAATTTGTCTGAGTGAGACTGTGTGTGTTTGTGTGGCTGTGGGGTTTCGCACGTGTGTGTGTATGTGTGTGTGTGTTTGCGTATGAGAGGCAACATGTTTGTTCAGGGTGCATGTCTGTGTATTTGTTTGTGTGTTTCTCACTTTACGGGTTTGTCCCAATGTGATTTATCCTTTTTTATACAAATTTTTCTATGAGTAATATATGAATCTAATATTTAATAATTTTATACAACTAACTTTCTTATGGTAAATGCCAGTACTTGTCAAAAGTGTAAGAAGCCTGACAAAAATGTATTGTTTAAAGTCTGTGTTATCTGAAATGTATGTTTTTATATTAAAGGTTGCTTGAATTCATGTGTACAATATGGCCTTTTTTGAAAAGATTTTAATGTAAAGTTCTCACTAATGGAAGGTTTAACCTAATATTGACCTTCATTTAAATAAAGTGTTCCCTCATTAATTACACTGACAATGGCATTCTACTGTTTCTCATAACTTTATTTGAAGTTGAGTTTGCACTATGACTTGAGCAACGCTGTGCACAGGCACAAAAAAGTGTGTGTTTGTGTGGATGTGTGCATGTGGGTGTGAGAAGCATGGATGAGTTTATCTCTAGAAGGATGATTAAGGGAAAACAAATGTGTGTTGGTCGACATAGTTATGTGTATGTATGTGAGTGAGTGCATGTCTTTCCTGGGAGCCGTGGGAGAATTTTGTGTGTGTGTGTGTGTGTTTGTCTGTGTCTGTGTGAAACAAGGGAGTAGGGTGGAACACAGGATCACAGGAGATGGGCACTCACTGTCTCTGCCAAGAGGAAAAGCAATCAGAGAGGCAGAGGAGACTGAGCCAGGCAGGGGAAAGAGTGGCGGGGAGGAGGAGGGTGGGGTGGCACGGCTACATGCCCAGCATCACGGACCAGCTTCACACCACACCACACCTTAGCACAGGGCTTATGGGGGCATGACAGGTTTTGGCATGGATGAGTTTTGGGAATGAGGAACTGTAGAGATGGGGATGATTTAGGAATGGCAGGAAGTTTACAGAGTGGAGACAGCAAAAAAAAAAACAGAGCACTGCTAATTACAGAACAAGGTTTGTTGAGTAACATGGTGTCCTGACTGCACACACACCAGTTCAGGAACACACACGTGCCTCTGCACGCATGGTTATGGGAAAAGGCCACCGTCTCACAAGTAACCAAAAATGGCTGCCTGTGAGGCCAAAATAATGTTAGCGCAGAATTGCAATTCCCATGGGGATTGTGACAACGAGTTGCTTCCGGTCTTCCCCACTCCAACCACAGCTGGGCCACACACATGTGTAGTGAGACATTACTATCATAAACACAGCTGAACTAAGTCCTGTCTCTCTCTTTCTTCCTCTTTCTCTCTGTCTCTTTCCCTTTCTTGCCCTTTCTTTGGCTCTAAGATGCAAGGGGACGGCTTTCTCCTCATGGGTCTCAGTGGACGAGATGACGACGGTCACGTCCGCCCACAATCCCATTCTGAGCATCAAGCTCAGACAGGAAGTGCTGCAGGGGAAGAATAAGGTGAGCGTACCGACAGGGAGGATGTAAGGGTGTGGACGGATACGTTGGGCACTTATGGGTAGATAAAAAAAGGAGGAAAGGAATTATGTGCCCAAGGTAAACAATTACATTCTAAAGACATGCAGTAAGTGACAGGAATCAGTGCGTGTTTCAGAACAGATTACTGGGAAATGAGAGAGAAGTACCTAAGAAAGAGAGTTTCAAAAAGAAAAGAAATTCTTTGGTACTGTTTATCTTCATTACAATATGAGTTTTCCAAGAAATATCCATCTAGGTTTCGGGCCAAACAGCATCTATATATCAATCAGTAGTAAATTATAGTGCAATTGCAGTTCATTCATTCATTCAATCGTTGTCCGAACCGCTCATTCCCAACCGGGGTCATGGAGGGGACGAGAGCCTATACCGGGAACTTACGGGCGCAAGGCGAGAACCAACCCTGGGCAGACACCAACACACCCCAGGCAATTACAATACAGCATCTAAATTACATTGATCCTAAATTCCAGAATTTCAATAAATGATAACATTTATGTTATTATATAGAATTACTTTTAATATAATATATTTATTATTCTAATATAATAATACTTTATAATTAGAATTACATTGTGTATATATATATATATATATATATATATATATATATATATATATATATATATATATATATATATATATATATATATTGGTAGATCAAAGTTCCCAGTGAAAATGTTTTTGTTACTGTATTTAAATACTGTCTAATATAGTGTGGTAGATGAGG
Source organism: Distichodus sexfasciatus (assembly GCA_032718565.1). NCBI lineage: Eukaryota > Metazoa > Chordata > Actinopteri > Characiformes > Distichodontidae > Distichodus > Distichodus sexfasciatus. The sequence goes on from JAVGVS010000012.1 coordinate 908,349, forward strand.
ATAATCTCAGTAACATTATAATTTCAGTTAGCAGTGTGGATGAGTAAAATAATGTGTGTTGAATGTGTGGGTTTATGTCCTCAGACTATAGGTATTTTAACAGTTGGAGATGCACTGATGTCTGGCATGTATCGCTGTGTTGCCTCCAACTCCATGGGCAGAGATGAACTCGATATTTACTTCTTTGTGACAGGTAATTTTCTGTTACACATATTATTGGGCTTCAATCACCAGTAAGTTAAAATTTAAAGTTTAAATGTGTTCTTTAAACTATAAATGTAAAACTGTTCACAACAGTAGAATTGAAGAAAATCTGATAAGACAATATATCACACAAACATGCATGTAAAAAGTGCATGTACGTTTCAGAAATCATAGATTCTGTCCTTACTAAAGAACCAATCTCTTTGAAAGTCAAAATCTTTATGAAAACAGTGTAAGTGGATTTTAAGAATAGATTTCTTCTTAAAACAGTTGGTGAATGAGGCCCGTTGACTTTTACACACATATTAATTTACAAGGTAGGCAGCACAGTGTTATAAATAAAATTTCAGTCTCACTACAGATCAGGTCTGGCAGTCTTAAGTAGCAATGGTCGATTAAAACCAAAACCCATTTCTCTCTTTCTCTTTCTTGTTCTGTTTCTGTGCCTTTCATTCTCTCCATCCTGTTTGAGGATCATTTTCAAGTTACTCTAAAATGAGCCAGGGTGGATGTGAGTGGACGTGAGAGTTGTTGTCATAGTTACAGGGCCGTGGAGGTGATTGCGGGGGGGGACAGGAACCTGTGGTCCTTATCAGCCTGCTTCCCTATGCTGCCTAACGTGCTTTATTTGGAGAGTCCTGGTGGTGTTCGGGAAAGATAAACATTATCTTCCATCAGGAAAACCTCGAGCTGTTTCCACAGGAAATTTCAAATAGCTAAAGTAAATAAAAGGTCTTTTCGTGGGGGTATGGAGAGGGGGGCCTTTCTTGCTACTTTTACTCTGACAATAGCTATTCAACATTGCCATCAAAGGTTACAAAAAAAATCAGCTTGAACAACACTCAAAAGTGCTTTTTATGCTGTTGTTCTTTTGTTTATGTCCCAGTTATAACTCTGTGATACTGTCAGCCCTTGTACTCTCTGCCTTTGTGAAACCGACTTTTAATTAGGCACTTATACTCTGCTGGAACATGTTCAAAAACACTTTCTTTTCCATTCCACCAATCACAGATGTTCCAGGTGGCTTCAGCGTCACCATAGAGGACAAGCCGAGAGAAGGAGGCAAATGTCACCTGTCCTGCATGGCCAATAAGCACCTGTATGCAAATGTGTCATGGTACAGAGTGACCAAAAGCTCAATGGATGGTGCACTGCTGGGCGGAGACTTGACCGATGGAGAATTCTCTCTCAATCAGCGACTTACTTTGACAAATCTGACCATGCAACACTCAGGAACGTACCGTTGTTCTGCCACACATCTGCTCACTGGTGAACACACACACCAGGATATACTGGTGGAGGTAACAGGTGTGTGCTTAGGTGTCAATGCTCTCAAACATTTACTAAATCTTAGGTTTTAATTAAGCATATTAAGACTGAATTAAAAAAATTAGTGTAATGCTATTTACTTTAACCACTAAAACCTCTGTTAATTTGCTATACCCTTGTGACCACCTTAAGATGTGTTTTTGGGATCTACAAGGTGGTCCTGGTATCAATCCATCATAAGAAACAAGAATAAGCTATGTTGGAGTAATAGCCAGGTCAAAATAAAACAAAAACTCCACAAATGACCGCATGAAGGTTTATACTGTATCACAGCAAGATATACAAAAATCTTGTGTGTTGCCACCACATCCCTAAAACCCTTAAATAAGACCACAAGAAAACCTTTCTATAGGGTCTATGAAAATATTCTAAGAGCTAAAGTGTTATAGATAAGTGTTTTAATACTTTATATTTTCATAATGCTCTTCTTATTTAACTTTTTATTATAGTTTCATTAAGGCTAATGTCCATAAAGGAAATGACTAGGAAACAGCTATTTGGAAGACCTTTGCAATTTCCTCCTTATACAATCACACACCCAAACAGATACAAATGCTCACTTTCATATGTCTGACTTACATGCACCAAAACTGGATCTAGAGGATGTGCTAACGCTTGCAGTGCTATAAGTAGGTCAGGATAGAGGGGGAAGAAAAGACAGAAAAGGAAAGGGGGAGAAAGAAAGCGTAGGAACCAAAGTCCTTGGGAACCGAATGCCTGTAGTTTCCTGTAGTCCCTCCCTTCACGGTTGTACAAAGCAGCACCTCTTTCACGTGGGAATGGGAGTCGGACAGGAGGAAGACGAGACAATGCTGCTTCCCATCGCGCCTCCTCTGCAGAACACTTCACATGGACTAAGAACAATTAACCAATCAGCAACTGTCACCAAGCATGGAAAGAGACAATAATCAATTGTGTCCTGGAGGAAAATATCAGAAACAACAATCAGCCTGTCGTGAGGCAACTGTTTTTCGATCCCCCCTTGTCCTGCTAGCGTTTTATCCCATTTAACACCAATACTTCCTCAGAGTGTCTTTCACAATCTGGAGGAAGTGTCATCTGGTGGCACAAATGAAGCGTACTCTAGGGATTTAGAAAACCAATGAGAGCTTGTTGTCCATATTATTGGGGTAGACATAGTTTTCCATTCTGATACTGTGCTGAAAATATAACAGAAATATGACCATGTGTTCATAGTGTAAACCAAGAACCAAGAAAGCAACTACGGGGCACAGAGCCTGTGATTTGCCTTGTTACTACAAATACCCAACATTGTTGATCAATGGCAGGGTTTCCAGGGAATGTCAGCTGTTCCGGTTCACAATCTGCACTGAAAGAAATACAGCTCTCTCTCTATTCACAGCAGTTGTGGCCTCAGCAGCATAAATCACTCATTGCCCTTTTAGCATAATCCAATTTGGCCACTCCACTGCTAAGTGCCTGGTGTGACAGAAATACAAAGAGCCTGACATCAGTGGTCTGAAGGGATCTGTGATATTCAGATTGAATTGGTGAATGTGTTCATTTTTTTATATGATGTGGTATGACTGTACTCAGGAACTGTGTCTGAACTCGTCTTCCCCTGTAGGTCTTGAAGCTCCGGTACTGCTTCAGAACCTCAGTGACTGCAGTGTGAACGTCAGCAGCTCCATTACTCTCCGCTGCAGTGCCAGAGGTGTGCCGCGCCCACTGGTCACATGGTATAAGGACCAAAAGAAACTTAAGCAGGTGTCTGGTAAGAATAAAATGTCTTTAATACCTTTCTAACTACTTTTATCTTTTGAATCTTTTTCAGAACATTTTGTTTCAGAACATTTTTATGGCACTAAACAGCCATCAGATGGTGTAGTGCCCAAAAATGTCAAATTTTGGTTTACAGGTATCATGTTGACTCCTGAAGATGGAACGCTCCACATTGACCGAGTCACTGTTGAGGATCAGGGACTGTATACGTGCAAAGCCACTAATGAGAAAGGATCTGTCGAGAGCTATGCCTACATTTCTGTTGAAAGTAAGGACACCAACTCATGTAATGCTTAAAGGTGAAATAGGTAAAATAATGTTTCACATTGTTGCATGCCACATTATAAAAGAATGCTGCACAACCAGCGCTTTCCACTGAACTGTTCCATAGAGATTACTTTGTCAATTTGTAAAGCAGCATCCCATGTATCTGAAAAAGATTTGCAATTTACTGCTGTAGTCAATGGTGGGAAATTCAGAAATTCTGTTTGAACAGAGGCTGTAAATACTTTAAAGTGACTAACAGTAAATGAAAGATAAGGATGCATATTTACATAACTTTCATTAATAGTTATCCACGTTTCTACTATTTAGTGTCCACTGGTAGTTATTGTTTATGTAAATACATCAGCTCTGGTTTATTCTCACTTGCTACACCCACTTAGCATTTTCATATCAGGGAGGTACATGATAAGGATTAATTACGGGCAGTCTCTCTCTCTCTCTCCCTGTCTCTCTTTCTCTAAACGGATGCATCTCAGCCTGCATGTAGAGAGGAGAGGTTCGTGTTGTTGTGTTCTGATAGGTCAGGAAGGAAGCTGTCTCCCTTTTTGATTTCCTACGGAAGGCCTCTGGTTTTGTAACCCATAAACTGTTTAGCTATTTCTGCATCTTCAAAAAAGCAGAGAGAACCAGTGAATGGGTACAGCAGGTCAATGTTTGTGTTTGACTGCAGTCATTGACAGCCACTTGGACCGCTGACATACAGTAGAGCACTGGTGTGATCTGAGCGCCCCCTATGGGGAGGGTCAGACTGAGATTCAGCGTGGATAACTACACCAGAGTTGTGTTCTTAATTTTTCTGTCACACTCCTTTTCTACTGTTTGTATGTAGCTACTTTAGTTTGCAGAGGTGGACAGTAACTAAGTACATTTACTTGAGTACTGTACTTAAGTAGAGTTTTTGAGTATCTGTACTTCACTTGAGTAGTATTTTATTTGGAAACTTATGACATCCACTTCACTACATTTTAAAGACATACAGTGCTGTGAAAAAGTATTTGCCCCTTTCTGATTTCTTATTTATTGTTCTTATTAACTATTAGACAAAGATAACCTAAGTAAACACAAAAAGCAGTTTTTAAGAGATAAGTTTATTTATTAAAGGAAAAAACTATCCAAACCTACATGGCCCTGTGTGAAAAAGTAATTGCACCCTAAACCTAATAACTGGTTGTGTCTCTATTAGCAGCAACAATGGCAATTAAGCGTTTGCGATAACTGGCAATGAGTCTTTCACATCGCTGTGGAGGAATTTTTGCCCACTCTTCTTTGCACAATTGTTTTAATTGGAGGGTTTCCGAGCATGAACCGACTTTTTAAGGTCATGCCACAGCATCTCAATTGAACTCAGGTCCAAACTTTGACTAGGCCACTCCAAAACCCTCATTTAGTTTTTTAAAACCATTCAGAGGTGGACTTGCTGGTGTGTTTTGGATCATTGTCCTACTGCAGAACCCAAGTGTGCTTCAGCTTGAGGTCACGAACTGATGGCCGCACATTCTCCTTCAGGATTTATTGGTAGGATTATCAGGATTTATCCGTCAATCACAGCAAGTCGTCCAGGTCCTGAAGCAGCAAAGCAGCCCCAGACCATCACACTACCACCACCATGTTTGACTGTTGGCATGATGTTCTTTTTCTGAAATGCTGTGTTACTTTTACGCCAGATGTAACGGGACGCACACCTTCCAAAAAGTTCAACTTTTGTTTTGTCAGTCCACGGAATATTGTCCCAAAAGACTTGGGGATCATCAAGGTGTTTTTTGGCAAAAATAAGACCAGCCTTTATGTTCTTTTTGGTCAGCAGTGGTTTTCGTCTTGGAACTCTGCCATGCAGGCCATTTTTGCCCAGTCTCTTTCTTATGGTTGAGTCATGAATACTGACCTTAACTGAGGCAGGTGAGGCCTGCAGTTTTTAGATGTTGTTCTGGGTTCTTTTGTGACCTCTTGGATGAATCGTCGCTGCGCTCTTGGGGTCATTTTTATAGGCCAGTCGCTCCTAGGAAGGTTCACCACTGTTCCATGTTTTCTCTGTTTGTGAATAATGGCCCTCACCGTGGTTCACTGGAGTCCCAAAGCTTTAGAAATGGCTTTGTAACCTTTTCCAGAATGACAGATGTCAATTAATTTGTTTCTCGTCTGTTCCTGAATTTCTTTAGATCGCAGCATGATGTCTTCCTTTTTTGAGATCTTTTGGACTACTTTTTAAGTGATCTCTTGATTGAACAGGTCTGGCAGTAATCAGGCCTGGGTGTGGCTGGTGAAATTGCACTCAGATTTCCAAAAAATGCGATTGACCACCGTTACTTTATGATTTTACAAGGGGGGCAATTACTTTTTCACATAGGGCCATGTAGGTTTGGATAGTTTTTTTTCTTTTGTGTTTACTTGGGTTATCTTTGTCTAATAGTTAAATTTGTTTGATAATCTGAAACATGTAAGTGTGACAAACATGCAAAAAAAGGGAAATAAAGGGAAAAAGGGAAGGGGGCAAATACTTTTTCACGGCACTGTGTACTGTACTTTTTACTTCACTACATTTCTATCAAGGCTCTCGTTACTCATTACTTTCAAATCTGTGGATAAAGTGGATGTTTTCTAAAATGTAATTGGTTGTTTGTCAGGTGACAGTCTATCAGTAATCAGTAGGGTTACGTCACGCCTGTAGACTGGAAATATAAAACCAAGTTCAGACAGCTCTGCTGTTTTCTCTCTTGATTAAAACATTGTTGCTGTTGGAAAATCATGAAGCTAGAGGTGTAGAGCTGGGTTTTAAGTACAGCAGGTTGGAATGTTGATTTGATGTTGTAAGCTGTATTTACAGCTATTGCACTGTCCTCCTGACTAACATACACATATAACACATGTGCACACACTGCCAGAGCTGTGTCAGAACACTACCATGCTGTTTTGTTACAATCAATTAATAAAATAAACTAATGACTGGTTTTCTTTATCAGTTTAGGTTGTATTTCATTCTGTAACATTCTACCAATTCCTTATTCTACAGTGTCTACAAGCTAGTCAGAGGCATTAGGGATTATAAGTGTTGTGGCAATAATGCAGCAATGTGGTAAAAGAAGATGTACTTTTAATACTTAAGTTTTTTGTAGAACAAGTATTTCAGTATTTTAACATAAGTAAAAATTTGACTGTACAACTTTCACTTGTATTGGAGTAACATTTGACTACTGGTATCTGTACTTTCACTTAAGTAATGAAGTTAGCTACTTTGCCCACCTCTATTAGTTTGTTATTTCATAATGCTCTTTTGCACTGAAACTGAGCATATGTGTGTTGTAGATGACAGTGAATCTTTCTCTATGGAGATCCCAACTCTGGCATGCACATGTGTGGTGGCCACATTATTCTGGCTCCTCCTTACACTACTCATTCGCAAGCTCAGGCAGGTAAGAAAACAAATCAAAAGCTGGTCTGACTTTTTCTGAAGTTCATACATTCCCACACTGTTGGAATTTTCTTAAATATTAATTATTTAATTTTATAAAATACATGAATAGTCTTTGATGGTCCCACATTTGCAGAATACTAGTTAGCAGCATGTAAATTCTGTTTAATTTCTTAATTAACATGTGTCTCCCAGCCGAGCTCTAGGCTTGGCAAAAGAGAGTACCTGCCAATTATCCTACACCCAGGGGAAGGACCTCTGGATGAGCATTGTGAGAGGTTACAGTATGACCCTGAAAAGTGGGAATTTCCAAGGGAACGCCTCCAACTAGGTAAGAGTGTGTGTGTTTGTATGTGTGTGTGTGAAAGAGAAAGATATTTCTGTATTAATATGCTGTATCTTTATTAATGAACAGAGAAGCCAGTGGGACGGGGTGCATTTGGCAGAGTCATACAGGCTTCAGCCTTTGGAATTGGGAACACACCCACCCGCACAACAGTGGCTGTTAAAATGCTGAAAGGTGCTTAAACCGACGTCACAACACTCCAAAATACACTTCTCACCATCTCTCTTACTTTCCTATCACACATAGCCTTAATTTGATAATTTATTAATGGAGTCATATGTGTGATGTGCTGTAATTAAGAGACCAAACTAAATACTGTAATTCTCCGGTACATCCAACAGAGGGTGCCACACCAAGTGAGCACAAGGCTCTGATGACTGAGCTGAAGATCCTCAACCATATTGGACATCACCTCAATGTGGTCAATCTTCTCGGGGCCTGCACACGACCTGGAGGTGTGTGTTCTGTTTGTGTACATACATGCAATTGTCAAAGAAAATGATTACATTTTCCAAAAATCTGTTCCTGGCTTTACAAACTTGATTAAAATTGGACCTGTATCCTGGCTATTATACCATAGAGGAATGAGTCACACAGGAAGTTACTTTTCCTTATGAATCTTATTTTTAGTGCGCATTCTGTATAACAACTACATTTTGACTAAACATGTCCTTATGAAAGGGTTCACAAGTATGCCACAGGTTTATCAAAATTAGAGTAAAATATTGTAATACCACATGCTGTATGTAATGTTATAATGTTTTACTGCCAACTATAGCAGAATTAAATGATATTGGGAAACCAAACATGGATGCAGTTTGATATATTTTACTTTATTTTCAGGGCCTCTGATGATAATTGTGGAATACTGCAGGCATGGCAATCTGTCTGCATATCTGAAGAGCAAAAGGGAAGTGTTCGTTTTGAACAGGGTCAGTCTCACATCAGCCATGCCCAAACATTCTCTCTTTGTTTTCATTCATGTGCCATATGTGTTTTGATGCAGCCTTTATCGCGATGGAGCAGTTTGAGACACTTTTTTTACATGAGGGACCTATTTGGGTCCAACATTCTGTGAAGCATTTTTATACTCTGTTCTCATTTCCCTCTTAAATGCTTCACGTTGTGTTTACCACAAATACCTCTGTTTCCAACACGACCGTGTTTCACTTCTGATCTGACCTTATCTCCTTACCCATAATGCTGTCTCTCCTCCCAACAGAGTTCTCTTTCTGTCCTTTCCTTAAAACTCTAACTCACACGCACAGATATATTGACCTAATTACAAACTGTTTTACTTATAATTCACCATTATCTTTTCTTGCTTTGGCAATGACCCTGTGCTTTCTCTACCTTCACTGAATTCCCCTTAGGTTAGTGGAGAAGAGAAAGGAAAGAAAGAATGGTCTGTAGATCATGTTGAGAACATGTCCAGTAGCCTGCATAGCATCTGCTCTGGGTCTGAGGTCAAGGGAGGGGACGGCCGGGTGGAGGACCTCTGTGAGAAGCTTTCACAATTATTATTTTATCAGTGTGACATGCAATCAATTGAAGAGGGTTATTTTTAAGGTCCTGATATGCTACTTGATCACTGCTCATTTAACTTGTGTCTCTCCTTAGGCCCTGCATCTGACATTAATAATCCTTTGGTCTTGGAGGATCTGATCTCATATAGTTTCCAGGTAGCCAGGGGTATGGAGTTCCTCACTTCGCGCAAGGTGAAATATATATTTTATCCTTCAAAATAAATTGTTAATATGTGTAAATTAATAAATATATACTGTACGTACAGTATATTGCACACATGCTATTACACAATGTTTGTATGTGTTTTTGTGTGTATACACAAAAACAGTGTATACATCGGGACCTTGCTGCCCGCAACATCTTGCTGTCTGACAACAATGTAGTCAAAATCTGTGACTTTGGTTTGGCCAGAGACGTTTACAAGGACCCTGATTATGTGCGCAAGGGGGACGTGAGTACAAGCTGTCGTGCCTTTGATACTTCATGCAAAACAGTGCATTAATAAATTGATGGAAAATAGTTGCTATTATATAATGCAAAACCTGTTGCTGTTTAGGCTCGTCTGCCTCTGAAATGGATGTCCCCTGAGTCTATTTTTGACAAGGTCTTCACTACCCAGAGTGATGTCTGGTCCTATGGGGTCTTGCTCTGGGAAATCTTCTCCCTTGGTACTGACTCATTTTAAAAAGGGAAACCAACTTCTGTATGAACAGCATCTGGTCAGATGAAACTGCTGGGTTGTTACATATTCTCTTGCTTTTTTATGTGAAATAGGTGCATCTCCATATCCAGGCCTGAATATGGATGAGGAGTTTTGCCACAGACTGAAACAGGGAACTCGAATGCGTGCTCCAGAATACGGCACCCCCGAAATGTGTGTTAACTGAGACTTCTAGGCTAAGATTTTAGGAAACATTGCAACAAGTTTCATAATATATTGATTTTAAAAATACTCTGCAAATCTGCTAGGATTATTATGAGTTACTATGCAAATTTTCTTTCAGCTATAACACCATGCTGTCATGCTGGGAGAAAAACCCAGCTGACAGGCCCACATTCACAGCTCTAGTGGGAACTCTGGGTGACCTGCTGCAGGCCCGTGTCCAACAGGTGACTCCTCCTCATCCCGGCTGAATTAAATAGAGTAATAAGTAATAAAGATAGAAACAGCAACATTGGACAATGTGAAAAACATAAAATTCTTTCATTATATAAACATTTATGCAATGTTGATGTGTGAACTGAACAGTTGAACTGCTTGTTGGGATTTGGATTTGCTTTGAAATTAGTAAATAGAAGTCATTCTGGATAAGTGTTTGCTAAATGCATTAAATATAAATGTAAATGTATTAATCAAAAATACGAGTCCTGTGCCATATCAGTTGGTTTTGTAAGCACTATCTTTGCATGTTTTTCTCTTCCTTTATTTGGCTATTTTTAGGAGGGAAAGGATTATATTCCATTGAACACATTCCTGTCAGGAGAGCGCTGTGTTGACCTGGGCTCAACGGAGAGTCTGCAGGGAAATACCAGGTGATCATGCGCTTGCAGGATGTACAGGGCACGGATAAGTCTGCTTTTCTTCTCTGAAATGTGAAGTAAGAACACACATATAGTCTCGTCTTTTGCAGCTACGTCAATACCAGAATTGAAACTGTTTCCACTTTTGAAGAGGATCTGAATAGAGAAGTTCCAGAGGTATGATTTACCTTTTTTTTAATTAGATGAGACAAATGCTGAATGCTAGGCCATGTAGAGAGGAATGCAAGGAGCAAGCAGAAATAAATATGCTGAGATTTGTAAAGTAATAATGAAATTGAATTTTATCATTTTTTAAGGATTCTCAGTCTGACAGTGGCATGGTTCTCCCTTCTGAGGAGTTCATTCGGCTGAAATGGAGCGAGAAGTTCAATGCTAAAAAGATCAGCAAGTGAGTGTAACTTGCTGAATGCTCCTCTACACTCCTCTGAACAATAATTCAAATGTGGGTTTTAGGGTACTCTTAATTGAAGATTGTCCCCAGTGTCTTGAACTTATTTTAAACAGAATGATATGCTGATGCCATTTCTCTAAAGTAAGTCTGCAGTGAATAAAACACATTCAAGATGTAAAATCTCTTACACATATGATGATGATGATGGTGCTAACAGCAGTCAACAACAATTACTGTTATTTTGATTATTATTGTTTTTTTTTTTCAAATTTGCTAGTCAAATAGAAATAACCCTTGATTGCTTGTCTTTTTAGTGACTGACACACTATATTATATTTAGTTTGACGATGTGTGGATATGTGCAATGCTGTTATGTTTGTATAGAAAAATATCTCTACTGTTAATTGCAGGTTCTTCTTTAAGGGTCAGTGTCAAGACAAAATGGTGTCCGCTACAGCTCAGTCATGTGGGAACAGCAGTATCTCCTGCAATCGGCGGCAGAAGCATGATGCTGTCACTCCATCCGACTCAGAATCAGATGGCTATGGTTCACCTCCTCCTGACTATAAAGCTATGGCCTTTTTCCCCTCCCTCTAACACACATGCCCAAACACCTTTGATTTAACGCTCTGGCACTAATTTTAGGACAGATTTCTTTGATGCCTTCAGATGCTAATTGAGGAAACTGAAAGAAAAGGACAATTCAGTAACATCAAATGAAAGAAAAGCAATTTTTGTTAAATAAGTCATTTTTGAATACTTTAACAGCTAATACAATTGAAATGATGATTTAAGGGTATTTTATTATTGGTATTTACAAAAGCCCATATGACAGGCATTGTGAGAGGTTGGAGACTGACTGTCTACTTAATTATTATTTTACTGACACAATTCTGATTTAAAAAGGTAAGCTTGACTAGCAGAGACATAAACTATAATTTGTTTAGTTAAAAAAATATGATTCTATTAAGAAGTCTATCCTTAACAGCTCACCAGCCATTCTCAATCTTCTTCAACTTTTTCATTCTATTTATAACAGTATTTGCCCTTAATGGGGCCTATCTTAGCTCCATGTTGATGGTTAGACAGTGAGTGCTAGATTAATTTTACTATGCAAAATAGTCTATTTTTTAAAGATTGTTTATATTTTAAAATCAGACGCAAAATCAGATACTGCCATAAAACTCTGGCTCTGTTCCATACTCAAGGCAGCATCACATTTATCCTTAACAGTGAAATGTAAAATGTAATATGACTTTAGCCTTGAAATGTGTTTATAAATTTAACTGAACTGTTGCTGCTGGTATATATATATATATATTTGTGTGTATATATATATATATATATACATATATATATACACACACACACACACACACACACACACACACACATATATAAATATAACAATGATTGTTTATTTTTATCAATTTACAAAATGCAAAGTGAGTTAACAAAAGAAAAATCTAAATCAAATCAATATTTCGTGTTACTACCTTTTTGCCTTTAAAACCAGCATCAATTTATAGGTACACTTGCACAAAAGTCAGATTTTGTAGGATTATAGTCAGGTGTATGATCAAGCAACATACCAAACAGGTGCTAACATCATCAATGTCACAAGTAGGTTGAAACACAAATAATAACTGGAAACAGGAAACAGCCAGAGCAAAACTGGGTGAGAACAGCCAAACTCTGCTACTCAAGGTGAGGTTGTGAAACACAGTTTCATGTCATGGCAAGATTGAGCACAGCAACAAGACACAAGGTAGTTATGCTGCATCAGCAAGGTCTCTCCCAGACAAAGATTTCAAAGCAGACTGATTTCAAGATGTGCTGTCTGCTTCTTGAAGAAGCACAAAGAAATGGGCAACGCGGAGGATCGTGAGACGCAGTGGTCGGCTGGGCGAAAACTTAGTGCAGCAGATGAAAAAGACACATCGGTTGTTACCCTTCAAATCGAAGATGTCCAGCAGTGCCATCAGCTCAGAACTGGCAGGAAACCAGTAACTGCGCACACCCATCTACTGCCCGGAGAAGTCTGGCCAGAAGTGGTCTTCAGGAAGAAAGGTAAGCCAAAAAGCCATATACCTCCGATGGTAAGGCCAAGCGACCCAAGTATGCACGAAAACATAGGAACTGGCGTGCAGAATAATGGCAGCAGGTGCTCTGGACTGATGAGACAAAATTTGAAATGTTTGGTTGTAGCAGAAGGCAGTTTGTTCGTTGAAGGGCTGGAGAGCGGTACAATAATGAGTGTCTGCAGGCAACGGTGAAGCATGGTGGAGGTTCCTTGAACGTTTGGGGCTGCATTTCTGCAAATGGAGCTGAGACGGTCAGGATTAATGGTGTTCTCTAATGCTGGAGAAAACAAGCAGACATTTATCCATCATGCGATACCATCAGGGAGGCGGGCGATGATTGGCCCCAAATTTATTCTTGCAGCAGGACAACGGTGAACCCAAACATACAGCCAAAGTCATTAAGAACTATCTTTCAGCGTAAAGTAAAAACAAGAAGTCCTGGAAGTGATGGTATGGCCCCCACAGAGCCCTGATCTCAACATCATCAAGTGTGTCTGGGATTACATGAAGAGACAGAAGGATGTGAGGAAGCCTATATCCACAGAAGATCTGTGGTTAGTTCTCCAAGATGTTTGGAACAACCTACCAGCCGAGTTCCTTCAAAAACTGTGTGCAAGTGTACCTAGAAGAAATGATGCTGTTTTGAAGGCAAAGGCTGGTCACACCAAACATTGATTTGATTTAGATTTCTCTTTTGTTCATTCACTGCATTTTGTTGATTGAAAATAAATGATTAACACTTCCATTTTTTTGAAAGCATTCTTGTTTACAGCATTTTTTCACACCTGCCTAAAACTTTTGCACAGTACTGTGTGTATGTATATATGTATGTGTGTGTATATATATTTACTAGAGCTGTGAATCGTCACTGGTCTCACGATTCGATTCGATTACGATTATCAGGTCAGTGATTTGATTCGATATCTTGATGTATCACGATGCATCATGATGCAGCCCATCAATTTTTCTACATTACTTCAAATTGTTTTCAAATACAGATACAAGCAGTGAGATGTAAGCTCCCTTGTCTGTCCCCAATTCAACATAAACACAGACGTTAGATTTGGAAAAAGGTGAAGTAACCAAGGCCTTTGTAACTGTTGTATGTTACCATTTTGGCAGTTTACCTGTGTAGTATTCTGACACTGGTCTGCAAGCTGTTTGAGGATTACAACTAATATAACAAGTATGTCAACTCTTATGATAAATAAATTGCAGTATCAACAAAGCACGAAACGTAATGGATGATTATGCAGATACTATTATTCTGGGCCATCAGTCTTGGGGGGTGTATGTGGGTGTGTGTAATGATGGAGCTATAATGCCTGCTTCAGTCTGTAACTGCATCTGTATTTATGTTGAACTGGGGACAGACAAGTGGGCAAAGGGAACCATTGATTACGTGTAAGACCTATTTAAATTAGATAAACTATAACTTGCGTTTAACCTACCTGCCGCTGTTCCTCTTCCTCCGTCATCTTTGCTTTTTCTGTAAAAACTGTCTGTAGTGTGCAGTCAATCACGAGACCAGGAGCCATCGGCCAATAGGAATCGCAGGCAGAAACAGCCCAAACCCCGCCCCCAAACAGCCAAAACCCCGCCCCCAAACAGCCCAAACCCCGCCCCCAAACAGCCAAAACCCCGCCCCAGAAATCTCACTCGAGCAAGAAAGCCGCTCGTGGGTAATCTACTTTGCGCGCGAAAACATTTAACACATCGAGAGGAAAAAAGACATTCGAGAGGAAAAATACAGTTTGCGCGCAATATTATATTTACTCTCTCCGCCATTCTCGGCTGCCGCGCATGTGGTGAGTGCCGTCAGTGAGATGAGAGTTACTTCTACCCGGAGCAGCGCTGTACTCACATCAGGCAGCCACAGTCACTACCGAAACTACTTTTAACTAGAATTTTTATGCCGCGGCCAGAAAATCACCAAACAATGTCATTATGATATAATCGATTATGTCCTGCCACTGCATCGATGCAGAATCGTCCGCGTCTGCATCGCGATGCATCGATTATAAGATTAATTTCAACACCCCTAATATTTACAGTACTCATCTGTTTTCATTATCATTGGTTGGATTTGTTAGGCCTGCTATATTACATGACCCAGCAATGTTATATAGACATACTTAGGGATTGTTACGTAACCATAAAGGTTTGTCTCTCTTTTACTGTAGAATGTGGCAGACCGGCCAGGTAGAATACTTAACCTTGCAGCTAAGATTTACCCGTGTAAGGAAAGTGTTTATGTGTGATATGAAAAACTCAATTAGCTAATGAGCAGACTTCATTAATATCTGTAATTGTTTTCATTTCATTGTATTTCACCTTTTCCTCTTTTAACAAGTTTTGACGGACGCATTTATGAAACTGCAAACCTGGACCATAATTGCTTTACAATATTGCATTTTATTCACAGAGCAGCTAAAACTACTGTAGTGAATTGCACAGACTACATGCTTACTGTTATACTGTAGAGCAGCACAGATGTCTCGAATCTGTGTTGCCAAACCATATGCTGGAGGTCTAACAGACTGTATTTATTTATATGAACTACATTATGCTAAGTATATTTGTCTATCTATTTGACTACTGAAGAGAAGAAATCACAAGTGTTTCCATTTAACCTCAACTTTAAAGGTAAAAACATCATGTTTAAATTGCCACTGTGGTAATACATATAAAGACTGTCATTTTATCAAATGTAGTTTTATATTTTATGCTTTATTTTTGTACAAATAAAGCATTGTTGGTTTAAAGTCCTTGTCATATTAATACGCGTTAGTGCGTTAAAGCAAAACTGGCTTCTCTCACATCTGCGTATTGACATATTTAAATTAGACCTGTAACAAAATGAATGTTTACATAACCAACCTGTACTGCACAACAGAATGCCACAAATATTATTTTTTGAATTCTTTATTAAAATACTGTTGTACACACAAATATTGCAAAATGTGAGACAAACACAATAAGGGCATAAAAAGTACTAAGATTGTGAGTCTGTTGAAATAATTTGTGGGAGTGAGTTTGAAGGGGGCTGCACAAAGTTTTTACTGGAGTGCATTTTGAGGGGTTCATGGGTTATGAGAATCTGCTGTGTTGAACGCTGGTAGTTTGTGTGTGAGCACTCATGGAGAAGATGGTGTGCTTGGCACCAGATAGACCAAGTGGGACCAACATGGGACAAGAGAGTGCACATTTCTAACACAGCATCCTCACCTCAGCTCAGCTCAGCTCAGTCCAACATGCTCAACCCTGCGGCTCAGCCAAACTTGCTACTTGTCAAGTCCCGCCCATGCCACTGCAGCTTCGCTCACTGACTGGAAAGGGTCACCAATGACAGGTCAAACACATTCAATCATTGGCTTATGCGAGAGTCGTCATCCTGAGAGAATTCCAAACTGCTTTGAGTGCAAATACCCCCTACCCCCACTCATCACCCTGTGATCTTTTACCTGGACTAGAGGTCAACCCCCCCCCCCCATCTGGACTAGAGGTCAAACACCCCCGCCAAATGTGGCCAATGCATGATCTGCAGGTTGAAAAAAGCCAAGTCTAATATGACATCCCTCCACCCTTTCTGCCCTCCGTCCCAGGAACTCTTGCTGGGATTGGTCCACAGAAAATTTTACATCAATGAAGTGGAAAAGTGAGCTTCTAATATCCCATCATGCATCACTGCATAAGAGCTGGGAAAGAAAAGAGTGTCAGCAGGTTACACCATCACATAAGAGCTCTATTGATTCACCAAATCCAACACGACACCAGTCTAGAGACCATGATGGAATAAAGGGGGGTGGGATGCAGACATGTGGGGAGGTGGGAAAGTGACAAAAAGTCTGAAAGCGAGATAGGGGAAACTGAAGTTGCTCCACAAAAGGGGGAGGAGAAAGAAGAGGAGCGGACATTCAACAAAGAGACAGAACTGGTTCCCTTCCTAACGTGGTCCAGTTCTTTGGTTCTGTTACAGACCTGGAAAAGCCTGATCGAAAAGACAAAAACAATAACAAAATAAAACCATTCTCGTAAATTCCAAATTGTGTCACATTGCAAAAAAAGCATCCATGAGAATCAAAGAAGTGGAGGTTGCATAACATTGCGGCAGTAAAGTCTTTGCAAAGCAACAGGAGAAAGCACCCCTTTGTCAGTGCCACAAAAAACACAACAGCCCACCTTCGACCCAGCGACGTCACCTGCCCTCAAATCACAAAGTTGCAGACAAATTCGTCTATAGGGGTCGGGGGGGGTGGGGGGCAAGGGCGGGGTCATACAATACCATACGCCTCACATTCAAACAGTGGTCAGTCTTTAAAGCGACTTGTTCACCCCTTAAACACAAAACCATGGTTTGTCCTCATCTACATGAAGGCGAAGACAAAAAAAGTGGTCTGTCCTGGCTCGCAGTGCCAAAGTACACCTAAGGGAGGCAGAGATGAAGGAAGCCACGCTCTAATTTTTTGGAAATCTAGTCCTCGCCCTTTTCTGGCATGAGGTCTCAGTATACCCTGTGGGCATTACATACCATCACTTTTTAAAAAAATGAAAAACTTAAAAATTTAGTGCATCCTCCAGAGAAAGAAATAAAAACTGAGAAAATAATAAAAGCAGGAAACTGTCTTAATTTTTTCCTTTTTGTCATCAGCGTCATTGTTCCCCAAGTCTAAAAAAATTTATTCACAGCTGTCAGCATGTCCGAGATTCTGCAGCTGTGGGTTATGAAAACTAAAAAAATATGCTTTAGAAAAACAAATCCTTTCCGGACAGGACAGTGTATTTGACTGGGGTTGAGCAACCAGCTGGTTCCACCCTGGCTGTGAGACCATCATTCTGCAACCATCGTCCTTCACTGTAGTGCAATGTGCTCCGGTTCAGGCAGTCCCACCCCATGCCTGTGAGGGGCGCTACAGTGGGCCATTGGATGCAGCCAGCAGTTCCTGAAAGGTGCTCTCAAAGCAGCGCTTCAGGTCTGAGTAGGTCACCACCAATACACTCTTC
This sequence comes from Distichodus sexfasciatus, assembly GCA_032718565.1. Taxonomy (NCBI): domain Eukaryota; kingdom Metazoa; phylum Chordata; class Actinopteri; order Characiformes; family Distichodontidae; genus Distichodus; species Distichodus sexfasciatus. The sequence continues at coordinate 926,210 of JAVGVS010000012.1, forward strand.
TCATCTCGAGACACCAAGCTGATCTTCTCCGGCACTCCTGCGTCCAGCTGGGAAAGGCACACACAGACATGATTGAGGAGAGAATCAACACAAAAACAGAGGGAAGGTACACCAATGCTGAGAAACACATAACCACCTTGTTGAGACAAGACACAATGTGGCTGAGGTCGATCCATGGCGTTCCAGTCTCAGTCACCTGATGGAACAGGTGATCTCTAAAGAGCTTCAGCAGATAGCGATCGCCTGTTTCTGACCAAGTTGGGTCCTTCTGGAATCTACAACAGTTCAAACAAACACTGTTGGTGAACGTGTTACAGTGGCTTTGCAAGCAGTCTGCTAAATACTATGGATGTGAGCTCTTAAATGATGATTAAGATGAGAATTCAGATGAGAGTCAGCAGTGCTAACTAATGACAATGTTTTTGACAATGATTGTAATTACAGATTGTAATTGCTCTCCACTTGATGCTGTTACAATATTGTACAAATTATTGAACATTATTTATACATATTACTGATGGTAGTTTCTTCACTTGACTGCTGTTACGATATTTGCACATACTGCAGATATTGTTTTTTTAAATAGATTACCTGTTTAGAATTTTCTGATTTAAACACTGCAGATCTTATCCATACTCAAGGCAAAATGACAACTCCAGGACCATGACTGTAGTTGAACACCACATGTAACTTAATTGCACAGTCTCTTTTCCTACTTCTAGTTATTTTGTTTTATAGTCTATTTATATATGCTTACTCTACATAGGCTGTTTATTCTTATTCTAAATGCCTTATTTGTTCTCCGTACTGTAAAAACTGGAGCCATGTCATCTCGTCTCTCTGTGTATTTGCATATAGCAGAGATGATGATAAAGTATACTTTGACTTATCTTTAAACAAGTTTGGACAAGCATGTTAGCCGAGATGAACAACACAAACCTGATAAGAAAAACACCACTTCTACCCTCATTGCAGAAACGAGAGGTTATTTGCTGCTAACAAACTAAGCAAAACAGATGCAATTCCCTCCAGTTTAATGAGTTTCACGTGCACTCTAAGGCCTTAAATGGTTTTCACAGTGGTCTACTGATAAAATGTCAACAGGTTATTTAAAACTATTGCAAGAGGAAGCTGAACCAACACAGAATTATCTCATTTTCTTCAGGACAGCCGATAACAAACATCCTCTGTGCAATAGCACAAAAAGGACTGAAGGTAGAAGAAAGGAACCAAAAATAATACAGAAGAAGAAACAGACAGTCTCTTCAAGTCTGCTTTGATGGGTGGAAATTGAAGACTTACTCTGGTCGTTCATTGATGGTTCCCAGTTTAGCCAGCAGGCGGAACAATCGGCCGTTCTGAACCTCCTGTGTGGGGCAGGAAACAAAAAAAGGAAGTTCATATGCACAGATATGACAGTATACGTAGCATGTTTAGACTTAAATAGTCTACTTACAAAGATTATAACAAAAATATACAATGAAACAAGCGATGAAACAAAAGCACCAGATGCCATACTAAAATAAAATAAAGGGACTGAATGCCCAGATTGTGTGGCGTATTTGGCATAAATAACCAAACATGCTAAAAATAATTAAAAGTCAGTAAGCATGATGTGCACCTAAAGTAACAAGCATGAGCTTACAGCTTGCAGTGTTGTCAGCACAGGTGATGCTTTAAAGTCGCGTGTGCAAAGATGTTTCTGCTCAGAAAGTGGTAATAAACCTTGTTTGCCACATACAGGAACCATGAGTTAGTTCCGCACCAAGCATACACCCTGAGATGGCTCTTAATAGTAAATAAAAAATGAAAAGGGCGCGTCCACAACCATATTCCACCAGTGAAATGTGTTGCTTTGCGCTAAATGCAGGGTTAAGAGTTTTTCACACTATCACAACCCAACACTTAGACTTCTGAGTTCACACCTCAGTTCAATGCTGCACCCTAAGGGAGGCGGGTTTTCACTAAGACACATACAAAATCATGATGTCTGATCTGACATTATTGTGTTACCTTGGCCAAGTCTTCTTCAATGACGTCATTCCTCATCTGTGAGGCGTCCAGTTGGGTGTAGAACCTGGCTCCAATCATTGGCATGATGTCGTTGACGCTGCGTAGTCGGCTTTGTTCAGTGAGCAGGTACCTAAAGATCCACAAACAAATCAAACACTGGGGGGGGGAATCTGTTTCTCATCATGCACGTGAACCACAATTACTGGCCACTAAGAGCAGAAAACAACTCATCAGTGTGCAGATCAAACCTCATTTTTGTTAATCAAAGGTTTTAGTGAGGTTTACAAAATTATTACACACAGGTATGTGTTAGAGGTCGACCGATATGGGTTTTTCTAAAGCCGATGCCGATATTTAGAAGTCAGGGTCAGCCGATGGCCGACATATGCTGCCAATATTTTTTTGGCCAATAATTAGACATTTCCCCTCTGTTTGTGTAGTAAAATATCACACTATTAATAACAAAGGATACACGAAATTTCTCAACTTAACATTTATTTAACACTGACTAAACATAAATAACAAATAAAACTGTAAATGTCTAAACAATAAATAAATATATAACATTTGAACTTGACTAATAATTTGTAGACAAAACAAAGTTTTCAAGTTACAAACTATTCCTGAGGGAAGATAAAATTGTAAACAACAATACAAAAAGGAGAGTGAAAATAACCTAAAGGAGAGTGCAAAACTTCTGGCAGCATGGATCACGTGTGCTGCAGCAAAACTGGGCTGTCCACAGAGATGCCTGAATATCGGCGTACTAAACTCGGATATTGGACGATGTCGATATCGTAAAAAATGCTAAATATCGGCCTCTAGTATGTGTGGTATTTCTCTCTGTACTCAAATGTTTTGTGTATAACTTGTAGAGACATACAAAATGAGGTTCTTCAGGTCAGATGAGTAGTTGATGGACACCAGCTCCATTGCTTTCTGGAGGTTCTCCCTCTGAATGCCAGCCAGAGAGTTACAGGCCAGAGCCAACACGACCTTCCCCAGGGAGACTAAGTCTGCTTGCTGGGCGAGGGAGAAATAAAGATGGAGCAGAGTTATATGTGAGCAGTTGGAGCAGAGTTATATGTGAGCAGTTGTGAGGTAATAAAAACACAAAGTGGAGATATTTACCTGGTACTGGGGCATGAGTGCCAGGTGATTGGTCTGACTATTGTCAAATGTTAAGACATCAAACACTCCTACACAGTTCACCCGTAACCTGGAAAAGAACGGGAAAGGTCATTATCAGACTGAAACCACCTATATAATGCTGTTCTTGTCACACTTTGCACAAAACATAAAGGTTCACTAACTGTAGTGTAAACCATACAATCTTGGGATTCACGTTCCAATAACTTTTCCCCCCAAAGCATGATAATAAAAACTACAATATAAAAAATAGCTACAGAAGAACAGGAAATCTGGAAAAATCTTAAGAATACTTTTCCAGCTCTAGCTAGTTAACAATTAAGGTGGAGTGGTGATCAGAATCTCTTCTGAAAGTTCTGGCTTGGGTCCTTCACACTCGCAAATGCTCCACAGCGACAATAACACGGGGAGCCCTGGCTTTAAACCGGCGTACTACACTCAAGTCAGCCGATGCCAATATATTAAAAAATGGCAAATATCGGACGATCTCTAAAACAGGCCATTAAAGCATTCTGCCCCAGAAATTCTGGACACGATTTTATTTCTGTTTTCATCACTATGAATGGGAATTTCTTTCCATTGTCATTTCTAAAATCATTTCAGATGTATTTAGGGGTGAGTAACATCACAAATAATCAAAAATTTAATGGGGTCTGGGTGTGGATCTGAAACTCAGGCTGTGCATTACCATACCTGCAAGGGCATTGTGAAAGTGCATTAATCATCTTGAGCTTTTTTTTCAGGAACAGAAAACCTGCTTGAATTAAGACTTCCACATTTACTTTACGGCCAACAACCAGTTCCTGTGGCTTCAGACTCAGTCAAAAGAGGCCCTCTTGTTAACCACGTGGTTTACCTAAAATTAGTGTGTTGCTGCTTTTCAAAAGGCAGTGTCTATGATCTGTCACAACAATAGTGGAGTCCAGGAGACCACAAACCAAGACTAAACATGAGCATGAGCACGGAGGTTCAGAGACGCAGTTTAACACGCAGAAAGAGACTGACACGCTTAGAAATGTCAGCTTTTCAAATAAAGTAAAAGGTTTTAATTTGATTTTAAAACCCAACAGCTAGTCCATAATAGACTATGTCCACTAAAACTGAAATGAATATGAAGTTATGTTGAAATTTTAAATTTAAAGAGAGTGTGTGTGTGCTCGGCTCTTTCTATACCGGGTCTTTCCAGTGATCAGGATCTTGCTGGGGTCCATGACTCTGCAGGCTAGGCCAGCGGTATGGATGGTGCGCAAGGCTGAGCTGAGCTGAACGATGTAAGCCCAGATAAGCGACTCGGGCAGGAGGCCTGCATGCTGCCGAGGGGGAGGCGGCTCGTGTTGGCCTGCGAAAACACACCACACACAGTCTCATCACAGGTGGCCAACATTACAGTGAGAAACAGCTGGATTAACATCCTCTTCTTTTTGGGATGAGGCATATTTGGAAACGAACTGCAACACAGCCCAGACTATTTGGCAAAGCTTTATATGGGTCTAGTATCAGCTCACTTACATTTGCTCATCAGGCTAAAATTAATTCTAATTAATGAAATTGGATGATTCGCTGTTGTTTGATCCATTTTTTAAAAACCCAATAAACATTATATATTTAAGTTCAAGTTAAATCAGGAATGTCAAATGGAACACAAATTATCTACAGCAACTGAAGGTGAAAACTGTGTTATACCTTATCCAAACGCCACAGAGTTGAAATGATTATTTCTGCTGTGGCTATGTTTGAAGGGTTAACATCATATCTCGTGAGCCAACCTTAACGTCTACCCAGTCAGACTCCGTTATCAGTCTACCCAGTTCACGGCAGGGTAAAAAGCAGCACCTGTGAAGTGTGTTAACTCCAAGTTCTGTCGATGTTTGAGGAGTTCTGCTTCCCCCAGAAGGTACCAGACCCCACCTGGCTCAGAAACAGTTTCGACCACCACTTCCTCTTTCCCTGCTTTGCACACGTCTGTGTGTGTGTGTGCGCGCGTGTGTGCGCGTGTGCGCACACACAAACCCCTGCAGTCTCACAGAAAACCCACTCGGATCGCGAAAAGTAACAGGCACAAATAGAAGAGCAGGGAGATTGTTTAACTGTTCCACACAGACACGATCTTGACAGTAATCTTCTAACATCATTCTGTCTTTCATTTAATTTGGGGGTAAAATCAAGTGTATGATGCTCTACACAAGTGTAACTTATTCTTTCAGAAAGTAAGTTACAAACACGCTTTTGGCAGCAATGCCGCTTCTGCTCAGGATGTCCTCAGCAGAGGGAAGTTATGTGGTGTATTTGGAAGCGGGAGGAGGGCAACTTACCCCACTTCCTCTTGGTAAAGTAAGAATCTGCCGTCGGGTCGTTGAAGTGCCTGCTGTACATGGTTTCGGCCCCAGCGTGGAAGTCGTAGGAAAACACCAATGCTGATGGACAGAAGACATGCAATGCTTAGTCCTTTTCCAAGATAAAAATATCAAACTCCACAACAAGAATGGCACACACGCAAAACACACATCCTTACAGTGGTCTCCAAAAGCCTTTGTAGTAAAGACCTCACGGAGGGTGACTGCATTGGAATGCTGAATCTTTTTCCACATGTCTACAAGCATCATACACTTGGTGTTTACCAGTCGGAAACCTGTGGGCACGCACAAACAAACCAAGAAATTAGCCATACATTTCAACTGTTAACACAAACCGCATGTACAGGAGTAATCCTTGCTTGCTTACAGCAGTGCTGTACGAGTAAGGCTAGGGCTGGGCGATTATACGATCGCGATTAATGATCGTGATGAAATTCAGTACAATTAGGATGATCAGCTTTGCCCATATTTACTCAATCACATGCAGCAGAAATGTGCGCGACAACTGCCAACTGCAGTGTTCCGGTCACCCTCTGCACTCAGCTATTGACAAGCAGACTAAATGAACACATCTCAGAAGAGTTGTTTCATTTTTTTTTTTTCTTTAACCTTTTCAGCTCGACACACGTAATTTGCATTGGCTATTAATTCGTTTTTTAATAACTTACAGAAATCACATGCATAACATCAGAATCACAAGACTTTAAACTTAACAGACAATATATTGATTCCTCTGTATGTGAAATTATTTGTGAGTAATTCAGTGCACAAAAACTGATGTAATTGCATAAACAATCTTTTCCGCAATGTAAACACACGTACTATGTTTGTTTGTGGAAGACTGTTATGCACAAAAATGTATTCCCAGAAATTAGTCAAAAAGTCATAGTCATAGGCCAGTTAGGTTTACATGTGTTATTTATATCTACAAAATACTGAGGAATGTAAACCAGTGCATTGTGTTCCTAGATATTCTTAGATGTTCTTAAATCCACATTTTTCTTACCTTACAGTTCATTACTTGAAGGAGTGATTCACCCGTTTACTTTGTTTGGTTTTGTGCATTGGAGATGTTTGCTTGGTAGAAGTCTTCTGTACACTGTATTTGCTTTATGTGTTGGTTAACTGTTCTACAATGTTTACATTTCACTGTATCTAAAAACTGAAGGACGTGAATATGCGCATGTGTGTTCTTATATTTTTCCCCAATTCATCTTGTTAATGCATGTTATTTCCTTTATAAGTTAATAAAAGGTTGACCTAATCTCTGTTTTTCAGGTGATTAATAAAAATTGATATCGGTCAATATGGGAAAACACTGTGATAATTTTTTTATTGCCATATCGCCCAGCCGTAAGTAAGGCGCACACATTAAACACCAAGTGTGCAGAAATGTCTGCACAGTTTTGTTTTGATAGATAGCCAACATTTAGTGTGCATCAGTCAACATGTGTAAGGCTGGTTTAAATGATTAGTGTTAAGTAAAAGTTAGAAATCACATGTAACAATTCAATGACTGGTCTGCAAATGCAATGAACACCTTACAAATATTCTGAAAGTGACAAGCATCAGCGCACCAGTGCACATAAGCAAACTACTTGTGCAGTCAGTGCAAAGACAATAAATAATGCTAAAAATACAACACTGTAGTGTCATGTCACAATACTGAAATTGGTCTTCCTGCGCCAAGCTCAATATTATACAGTTTAAAGTATTACACATCCGATCTGCTACAATTCATACATTTAGAGAAGATAAAATACTCACTTAGGGGGTCTAGGGACAAATTTTTCTCTGCTTGGGGTTCCTTTTTATAATATTTTGGTAATCTCAGAACTATGGCCACCATTCCATAAGATCCCCTTTATTCCCCCATCTGGTACTTCGCTCTCCAGCACCATTTACCTGGTGTACAGTTTCAGCCTAAGTTGCAAGATTCTACATTGATGTATATTAACATTGAGCACATTCGCATTTATATTTAAATTTTGTTTCTTCTTTTTCCGGTCTAGTGAGTGAACCCTCGGGAGCGGGGTGGGTACGGGACGGTTTTTGGGCTTCAGGGAGCATATGTTTTGAATTGCATTATCGTCAAAAAGGAAATGTCTCTAAGTTTCTGTTCACTGTACTGTGTTTTTTTCTGTCTGATATTTCCAAATAAAAAAGGAATTGTAAAAAAAACAAACAAAAAAAACAATAAATTGGTGGATTGCTGTACCAAGAACTGACCAAGCCAAATGATGCACACTGTAGTGACCTAAATAGGTTGAGTGAGAATGTACAGGCAAAATGTCCCATTAAAAGTAGTAGGGTTTTTAAATACCAATTTTGGACAGACAAAAGTATACTAGTGTAGGCTCTTTGTATGGGAAAATCCTAAATAGCTATTCATTACCAGATAATTCCAGCTATGCCAGGTACAGATAACACATGTATTTCCCAGTGTCATATATACATCAGCAAGCAGTGAATGCATGACAACTGTCCTCATTCAAAACCGTAAAAAGTCATCCAAAACCGGTTAACAGAAAATATGTTTGTTATATTGAAAAAAAACCAACACCTAGGTGTGATGACATATACTGTAGATTTAGCAAGTTACTGTACATGGCTCTTGCGGTCTACGGCCTGTGCACTGTATGTCTCACCATGTATCCTCCTGAGACAGTAAGGCAGGTCATCTTTACTGTTGACTGCTTTGTAACAGGAAGTAATGTAACTGAAGCTGCTGGTTTTCTGTAGGCGGTTGGGAGGAGGAAGGGGCTCCAGGGGGAAGAGACTGTGGTAGCTGTCCACCTCAGACGGAACTCCTAAAAGCAGAGATAAGAACATACACCTTGAGATGTACTGAGAACTCTCAACATGATACATAGCAGTATAATCTTTTTTTGATATGCAAGAGTAAATGTTTTACTGTTTTTATTCACAGATCACTAAACCTGCAATATCTTTTAGCAGCTATTTAATTACTTTAGGTATAATATATTCAGGGCTATTGCAGGTTTCAGTAAGTTAAATTTAAGACCTTTTTAAGAGTTTTTAAGACCATTATGAGTAAAATTTAAGACCAACACGATGCATTACTAAAAACATTCGAATGATACCAGAAATTCTCAAAACTTTCTATTTTTATTAATTCAGTATTAAAACAGAATCAAAATATTTGAAACTCACTCACTCTACATTATCTAGCCTATTAATTATCCTATTGGAATCAACATGTTGAAAGCTGAATATGAATATATAATTGGCATGCTGAATATGAGTGTGAATCTGGCATGCACTAGTCTACTCGTTTTCACCCCATGCATAGGCTATATGCCGACTGAAAAATCATTAGGCTTTCATTTCCGCAGGATACAATACCATCGCACAGATCATACGATATACTGCTCTATCTGTGTATGAGCTGGTCAGTGCGTGAACACAGAATAAACAGCTAGCCAAACTCGTTCAAGAGCCAGGGACGCGAGCGCATTGCTCCATTATTTTCTGGCTTCAAAGTTGACAGGTCAAAAATGAGTGAAACAGACACAAAATGTATTGTACAAAATAAACTTACAGCCTGACTCATGAGTTATGGAGATCGCTAGGTTACACCAGCCTAATACAGTGACGTTAGCTTAGTTCTAACAAACCACTTAGCAGGCTAACTGAAAACCGCATCATTAGCTGAACAAGGCATTGCATTAACCATACAAAGATTAGCATAACACTCTAATCGCTAACACTTACTTACAAGTGAATAAGGAAACATTGTTCCCTAATATTACGTCTACAGCAAGGAAATATGTAAACTAAAGTGAGAGACAGCTCATAGACTTACAGACACTGCTGTCGAGGATATGAGGAAAAATATAAATTAGCCTATATGGTTGTTATTCTATGGGACATTGATATGGAACGGTGCTTAAACTCTGCAGCGAGCCTCATGCCTACTGCGGGGGACAGCTTGTAACCAGCTGCAAAAATTTGCATTATCGAGCCAAGTGTCGTTAAACGCACACTTACCCATCTTTAAAAACTATACTCTTGACAACAGTGCTCTCAAATTTTCCAGTTAGTTTGGCGGGAGATTGGGGGCTCGAGCAAACGCGCGCTTTCAGCTGAAACCTTTTTCAGACCTTACCCGAGGTTAACGCCCGATTCAGTCGCTCCGTCCTACATCAGTGCACTACATAGGGTGTAATATCATCAGTTGTGTGTCCTATGTAGTGCACTATAAAAGGCTGTGGAAGGCATCTGGAACTCAGCCTCAACTATAAGTGAAAATCATTTTTTTAGAGAAATTCTATTTTCTGATTGGCCAATAGCTCGCTAATTCAAGGATTAGTTCTACAGCGGTTTAAAATTTTATTTTCTGCAGACAAAGCTTCTTGGGAATGAACGCAGGCAAGAATTTTAAGACTTGGGTAAATTAAATTTAAGACCTAGGATGAAAATCTGGGCGTTTTTAAGACATTTTAAGGCCTTAAATTTAACTTTCTGAATTTTAGACTTTTTAAGACCCCGCGGGAACCCTGTATTTTAGTCTGTTCCAACTGCTGCATGTTCGTACTGTATTGTGACAAGGAAAAAAAAACTAGATCAACTAGATCCTTTCAACATGCAGACACAGGATGTGGTTTCCTTTAGACAGAAGGTGAATCCAGACGTGGTGACCACAATTCAGTCTTCAGCAGTCACATGCTATTAACCATCAGCGCCTTGCAAGGCAAAAGCGAGGGTCCTGAGCAGTTAGATGATATTTACCTGGATTTTCTGACTGATCGATCTGAGCCATTGTTATCAGATGCCGGTTAATCAGCTCCTGAGGACAGAAGTGAAGATTTTCACATCTATTATTTTAGAGTTTCAGAATTACAGTAGGTTAATAATTAAACCAATGGTTTTCATTGTGTGCTTTCTGCATCTGGGAGAACATCGGAAATACAAAGTGTCTTCTGGGGATGGTTTTAGAAGTGACCTGACAAGCTTAATTTAATGGGTTTCTTCAAAACGATGTAGTATCAGTGCAAATAATCTTCAACAATTCCTGCCAGAGTTGAGAAGAGAGAGATGGGTTGATACCTGTCGCAGCTCATCAGCCATAAAGAAGGATGGAGCATTGGCCTTGGGCTGCATGTATGCCACGTGAGGTGCCGTTTGTGGATAGATGTGGTAAGTGGGAAACACCTGAAATGGCATTGGGCAACACAGGCCAAAATTAAGAACAGAAACCCAAAGTGTCAAGGAACTTGAAAAAATTGAAAAGCATACCATTCCAGCCATGGGAGCAGGAGTGTTATCCGTGTAGAAGTAGGTGGTCCCACCAACAGTCTCTTTCTGAATTATGTGGGCACCACCCGTCTGATCTGAAGCAGTGGTGGGCACCATGTAACTGGGCGGGTTGGGGTTGGGGGTGTGGCTACGGCGCCGAGGAGCAGGCGACGTGTGGGGGGTGATTTTGGGGGAATGCAGAGGAGACGAGCCAGCAGAAAGCGACATACCTGTGTGCAGGAGGAGAAAAATGAGTACAGCTGGCTCTAAACAACAACAGAGGAAAAACAAAAAAGGGGCTCCACAGAATGAAACAAGAAGAGATCTCACTCACCAGGTGCAAGGCCTGCTGCAGTTGAGCTACCCAGACCTGGGTGGGGGAAAAGAGGTGAAGGGAAGGTCGGCATGGCCGCCTGAGACATGGTAGGCATGCGTGGAGCTCCTTTAGGGATGAACTCCGTGGCAGCCGGATTGGGAGCCTGCTCGGGAAGCCACACAGAGAAAGTCCATGTACGCATGAACACAACACATCAAAAGGTTTTGCCTCGATGTTAGTAAGCAGCCATTGTGGAAACTGAAATTGATACTGTTAACTTCCAAGTACAATGAAATAGATGGGACGTGGGAACTGCCATAAATAAAAAAACACTTCATCACACGAATTTAAAAAGCATGTTTTAACTCACACTGTCTGAAAGTGCACACTGTTATGTTGTCAGCTCATCAAATACTCACCTTTCTCCTCTGTGATATACTCAAAGCACCAAAATCACTAAATAATGAGGAAGTGTGAGAATTTACTGGATCTATGAAAGGAAAACAGAGCAGATGAGTGAGTGATGATTTGAAATTGGTTTTAAAAAAACAATTCAACAGCTTATGGCAGATTCCTGATCACCATGAGTACTGTGGCTGTAAGTCTTGGCACCGTCATTAAGGAGGCTCGGAGAGCTGCTGCTGCTGGTCATTCTCTAAAACACACATACAGACATTAACACACAAAGCATCAGCTATGTTTCTTGGAAGCTAAAAGTAAAATCAAGAAGTAGCCCTCACTTCATTAACTGTGGAAAACATTTTTTTTCAGATCCAGCCCTGAGATTTAACTGAATTCAAAGATGCTTCCTTTGTTGCCTAAACAAGCATTCAGTTGCAAGCATCAGAATATGCTGCTCTAAATTTTAAAAAATTCTATGTAAGTTTGCACTTCTTCCTTTTTGCACAGCTGCAAAGGTCTGTAGTGACCTACTAATGAAAACCAACCAATTCTCAATACTAGGGCATGATGTTGGCTTTTTACTAAAACACCACATGCAGCAGTGTGTAATCCTGTTCACATTACCCAAGAAGAAGTTGCAAATATTATCTAAATTTAAAATTGCTAACACAACACAAGAACATATTCCAAACACAAACAAAACATTAAATCATTTGGGGGGGAAAACCCCATTGATTTAAAACTGATTAATCTAATGTGCAACAACATAAATCACAATAGCACTTCTGAAGTATATACACACCTGCATTATTGAGTATTTGGATTCTGCTGGGCTCCCAAACCCATTGACCCCAATAAAGCTGCTGCTGAAATAGGAGTTGGTCAGATTTGCATCAGTGAGAGCCCCACTCTCCATCCCAGGAACTGAAATGAGAAAGACATGAATTTAAATGTGAAGACATGAACAAGGACTAAAAAATGTAAATAAACCCTCACAGAATATGACATGGACACATGACTTCTTATCTAAAGAAATTGACTAACTGTAAAATAAACTTCATAAAAGCATACAGCTAAACACTAAAACGTGATGATACATTTTGTCCAAGAAGGCCTCATATGGGAACACTGTGGAAAAGAGAAAGTTTTACCTGGAAAAGATACAAGGTGGTGTCAAACTTAAAACTATTTTAATATAAAAGTCTGTTACATTACCGAGTAAACCAATTATAACAACTTACTTCAGAGAAAATTTCTGAAATAACTAGCTTTAACCCTAGTCAAAGATTTCTAATGTAACGTAATTATTAGTAAGTCATACCTAAAATAATGTTATATGGACTTGTGTTATTTAAATGTTATATAAAATGACACGAATCGTGTCACATTTAACAATAGACATTTATTTTTTTCCCCATTTCATAGGAAAATGATTTTTGCCGAAAGTATTTCCAGGCAAATTTTAAATGTTCCCATTCAATAGAAAAAAAGTCTCAAATAGCCTTTCAGCCAATCAGCGCGAAGCTGGATGCGACGTAAACAGCAAGTGACGTGCTAAGCGCCTATAAGCAATTCTTAAAACCTGTAATAAAAGAAGACCTAACGTTATGGTAAATACTGCATGTGATTACATGTAGCACCATGCAAGTTTTATATTTCAATTATAGCTTGTTTTAACACAATGCGAGCAAACACCCAGAATGGGACTGACAGTTCCGCTATGTAAAATTATGGAATTACTAACACACTAAACATAAACCTTCTGCAACTGATATAACATGTCGACACTTATTTAAAAACTCCTTTTGACAGGTTATATAGAAACACATCTGTTTGTAACAATCTTGTTAGCGTCACACAGCGTGACGCTGTTTCACCCACTGTAAACAATAATCTGTCGCTCGTACAATGAAAACAAAAGAATAATCAAAAATCGATCCAGAACTCTCTGATTCATACGTTTAATATATTCCAATAAACGTAAGTCGTTCAGTGCTAAACTATAACTACACCCTTTCTTCGTATTGTTGTTTTCATTCAGCGGAAGGCCTAGCTGAATCCCGGGGTTCGATTTCTAAGCAGACTGCAAATAGGCCCTGTGAGATCCAGCCGATGAACCTACTAGAGCTCGATGCGTTTTTGGGGCCTCGTTCCTAGCTGTCTGGTCGCAAACTTACTAGTCAACAACGGCCCGTCCAGAGCGGTTCCCGTAGGTCCGAGAGTCTCGCTCTTCTTGGGGACGTTAGCCGGCGTTCCGCTCGGACAAGCCGCCGCGCTCCCGCCAAGCGGATACCCCGCAGCAGTCACGGCTCCCCCAGCTATGGACAGCGGGACGGGGCTGCCGCCACCGCCGCCGCCGCCCCCTCCTGCTACTGCTGCTACTACTGCTGCTGCTGCGCCTCCTCCGCCGTGCAGGGGGAGACTGGCCACGGACGGGTCCTCGTGCAAGAACTGGCATTCGTCCCCATAAAAGCACGTCTTGTCCTTGGCATAATAACGGCAAAATTTCACCTTGACGCCAGGTATTCCCACACCCCCGAGCGGAGCAGCTGAGCCTGGGAGTCCACTATTCATGGCACCGCCGCTGCTGCTGCCGCGCCGCCACCGTCGCCGCCGGAAGACTCTCAAACATAGAGAGGCATCCGTAAAGTTCTCAAAACACTTTGTCCAACGAAAGGAGCGTGAAAAATCCAAGACAACTCAATCGTACCATCCAGCCGGAGGAGTTAGAAAGACATTATGCTTCATTAAAAATAACTGTTATGCAGCAGCAAGCGTGCACGTAAGGCTCCAGTCCGTTGGGAATTCGGCACGGATCGCGCCGTTGTTGTTTTCAACTCGCTGCCGTTGAGCTAAGCGCTAACTAGCCTCGCGTTGCATTGTGGGTGCAGTGAACGCTGCAATTAACGTACAGGACAGTAGGGGCTTCGCTTTAAGTAAAACAAACGACGGAATTTCCCTTAAGCACGAATTTTAAAAATATTAAAAAACGAAATGAAATGCCCCCGTGTGTAATGGCTTTAGATGAATGTTACGTAGTAGGACTATGTCGTTTCTCAATCGTCATCGTCACAAAACATACAATATCAACTATGGTCAATTAAATCAAACACGGCGTTCTTCTGTTGCTTGATACAAATAGAAAATATGTCTGGTTCTCATTTTCCATGGTTTAGTTAATGCTTCTTGGAAAAAACAAACAAACAAAAAACAATAGTTTGAACTTTAGAAAAGTCTTAAGCCACGCACACACACACACACACAAACTTGTACAACTGTCCTTGTGGGAACATTCCATAGACTTCCATAATGACTAGATGTATATAATTCTACAGCTAATCCTGCCCCTGACCTTAACCTTAATGACCAATTTTCTAAGACCTATGGTTAAGCCTAGTCATAGACAATCAGTCGTAAATCTCCATTGGTACTGCAACTTAGTCCAAGACTAGACTTAATCCACGTTCAAGAAACCAGCCCATAGTTTCTCAAATAAAACATGCACATTTTCTATTAAGTAATTTTTCCTCATGAGGACCACAAAGCCATAGTAAATGAATAAAAGTGATTTTAGGGGACAAAAAGTCTCCCACAATGCATAACAACATGGTACACACACCATGTATTTTGGATCGGAAGTCCTGGAGCAGTAAGCAACACCACTGAGGTACTCATGAGCAAGAATTGGGTCAGATGCAGAGGTCCCATCGTTGTGGTGCACTATGTGCTGTGCTGTGGTGTATTCACACTGACAAATAACCACTCACTTAAATTCACACCCACACATACACACTCGTGTAAATATATATATTTATGACTGTTATCTCTGTTAGTGTGTATGTGTGTGGGTGTGTGTGAGAGAGAGATAGACAGAGAGAGTGAGTGAGTGAGAGAGAAACTGGTGTTGGTTAGACAGACGTCATGTCACTGAAAGTATTTGTGCCTCTGCTCACTTCACATCCCATTTCGTGACTGAGCGTTGTCTGATATGCATACCAGCCATGCAGTTAAGAAAAAATACAAACTGGGGAGGTAAGTCATCTTAATGCAAAACAACTGAAAATTATTAAATGATTGTGCCAAACGTTATTATTATTATTATTATTATTATTATTTTATTATTATTATTATTATTATTATTATTGTTGTTGTTGTTGTTGTTGTTGTTGTTGTTGTTGTTACCTATAACCTGTTGTGTTATTACCTTCATTTAATCTGTCTTTGTGTGTATTTTGTTCTGAAGTGTATCTTCAACTACATTGTGGGACACTTCTCTGTGCTGCGCTGCTGCATCATGGGGATGGACACCTGGTTTGTGCTTCCAGTGAAAGTGTAAAAGACGTTAGTAATCACATATGTTTTAATTAGTTATGTTTTCTGTAACAGAGAAGGTCAGCTTTATTTGTTGGAAGAGTAAATGTATACAACTGAGTGTCAAAAAGAGAGTTGAATGATTGCAAAAATTTACCTAAATAAAAATTTTAAAAGAAAAGGCAGCAGTCTAACAATTTGTTTTAAGCAGGGTAATTGTTGCTTTAGACTTTCTCTATACTTTGAAATGGCATACATTTTCACAGTTTGTAATCTAAAATACGGGACAAACGTAAAAGCAGAACCGACATCTTAACTACAAATGCAGAAGTACCAAACTAACTACAGCTGCCTTAAATGATTACTTTTGAAGTTCTTCAGTTGTCTGTGACATTGATAAAAGTTGTACATTTTTTACTACAGATTGTGACTTGCAGACTCAATGAGAAAGACCTGCAAAGTTTTCATACTCCTAGACTCAATGTTCAGCCTGGGCAGAAAGTTGACATTTTTTCAGCCTCTTCAGAAAATAAAACAGAAACTTCTACCCCGTGCCTCTGGAAACAAAGGTGTGATAAAAGCTTTGATGAATCCATTGTAATGCATCTGTGTTATTAGGTGAAGTATAAATGTGCTTGTTTAACTGATTACTTATCAGTCATTTTTATTAGCATGTTCAGTGTATCTGCTATTTTTCCATCCTTTGCCAGTGAGCTATTACCATTAGAGCGTGTTATAATACATGAGACGGATGGCGTGTACACTGTAATTTGCTACATTGGTACCAATACCTACTCTGTCAACATCTCGGTCCATATCACTTCAGAAAGTGAGTCTTTTCATAATATGTACTTTAACTTAGAATTAAATGATACATTAAATTATATTATACATGCTATACTGTACTGTACTATAATATACTATATTATATACTGTTATTTACTTATGTTTTAAGGTCCAGTGGTCAATTCACAGTTAGTCTTCAATTATTAAATTAGGTTATCTACAGTTATTTATTTAATATCTATGGTGTTTAAATTATTTTCATGTCTAGGGAGGCCATCAATACCTCAGATGAATGTTGCTCTGGCGGGGAAGAAGGTAGTCTCTTTCACATGTCACTCAGAGGGAGACCCTAAACCAAACATTGTGTGGTATAGAGACAACAAACTTCTCAGGTGATCTTTAAATACATTGTAGATGATGCCGAACATTAATCAATAGTCATACTCAGATCTGTATAATGGGGTAGTGGGGTATTGCTTGGGTAATGGGGTATTGCTTTAAAAACTGTTAAAGCAATAGTTTGAGTTAACTGCAATTTACAGTTGTACTGTCATTTTCCTTCACTGAGTTGTTTTTTTTGGTGTAGGCTGTATTATTAGGGTAAATTATTATTAATTATTTATTTGTTTATTTTTAGTGGGCCTTTTTGAAATAATTTGTTATTCACATTGAAGTCTACTGCATATATGAAGAAACATTTACAACATTTGTATTTTTAAACCTTAGCCAGGAAACATTGTTAGGAGAGCATAATCTAAGCCCATTATCATCACATTCCAATACATCACAAATAAAGTGCTGTGGCAGAAATCTCTATGGTGAGGAGTGCTCCCAGATTTATCGCTATGGTATGTGAAATGATTTTCTTTATTTTCAATGTATTTACTGCAACTGTATTATAAATTATTCTTCATCTTTAGGTCTCTGCTTTAGTTAATAAGTTACATGTCTCTTGCTTGAAGTTTGTAGGTTTTTATATACTTATATATACTTATCAGGGTTTTCCACAGACTTTTTGGGGGCAAGGGCTCAAACCAAAAACAGGAAAGATAATGATCTATCTGAAAAATGTCTATTTTGTACAAACTAATGAGGACATCATTTTTTTAGTTAACGGACAAAAAATGTTTGGCTGACTGTATTAAGTTGTTTTAATAGTATTTTCATTTCACAACAGTCACAAACATGGATAAGGCTTTAGGCAAACACTATTGTTACCTGGCTGCCAGCAATAAAAGCAGGTCAGAGACGAGATGTTCCTTCTTGAGGTGTTCAAATTGCATGCATTATCTGTAATAGCTGTATGTGACGCCCACGGACATTCAAGAAAAGACAGGGACACGTGCAGTGTCGTAAAATTATTAACTAAAACATGATATAATACAATTGTACAATTGGTGCCATGGGCTAAATTTAAAATTAATTATGCATTTAAAAAAAAAAAGACTATGAAACAAATATTGAGAAAAGAGCACTTATCAAGTCAAAGGCCAAATGGACCTGTGCTTGAGCACCACCTCACGTCTATCTGTACACATGCCTGATACTTATTGATTGCCTTATTAGAATAAGTGCCAACACTTGCACTTCCACTTTTTTGGCATAAATCTGCAGACTATAACCCTGGTCATGTTCTGATGCAAAGACATTTCTGAAGATATTATTTTTGCCCACTTTAGTCATACTAGTGAACTGCTAATCAGTGTTCTGATGTTCGCTTTTTTTGCTCATAAACAAATTTTAGATCTTGAAAGACCAATGCAACAATCTGAAGCTTCACAGATTCTTCTGCGTACTGGTCAGTCCCTCATACTCCAATGTCAAGTACAAGTAAACCCTTTTGAAGGTTCATCCTATGCCAAGTGGTTCTTTAAAGGCAGTGAGGTAGTATGGTAGATAATGTTCCTAACACTATTCCATTTATCATACATTGTACCATTTTCACCCTGTTTTTGTACACCTCAACTTTAGGTAAAAAGAATATCTACACTGCTTTATAATGTAGCTGCGGAGTATTATTTCAAAGCCTCAGTCAGTGTACAAGACAGTGGAAATTACACTTGCATAAACAACACTGGAAAAACAAAGGTTACCCATGTCCAGGTGTATGGTAAGTAAAAAGTTATCTATTTTGATGCAATAATAATGTAAATCTTTTTTCTGAGTGTTTTTATTTTAATCTCATAGCAAAAAAGGAAAAAAACATTGTTACATACTATTTTTAAATAAACAATATGTAAACAATGTTAGAAATAACATCATTCTGCTTCCACAGAAAAGGACTTTATTGATATACAGAAGATTGATGAGAATGTCCAAATTTTAGTGGAAAACCGAGCGCATATCTTTCTTGAGGTTCAGGTGCTCTCTCTCCCAAAACCACAATGCTACTGGATTACTCCAAATGGATCTAAAGTGCAGTGCACTGAAACTCAGCATCTCTTTGGCAAAAGGTATGCTATACCTACTGTTACCCGTAGACCTGTAAACATTCTGGTCTTTATGTGATGATTATGTTTTTTCTAGCACTTTTAAGTTGTACAACCCAGAACCAGGCAAATATCAGGTTCAACTGAGAGCTGGTGAAGCTGTGGCCACAAGGGCCATCTGTGTGACTGGTGAGTTCTCTCTCCCTCTCTCTCTCTTTCTCTCTCTCTCTCTTTTTTTGTTTCAATACATAAAATGACATCAAATGTAGAGGGTATATTATGGATGATAAATTCATAATTTCATGAATTCAAAATCATGTTAATCATGGTAGGGGTAACAATAACTAATGCTCAAATACAGTGCTAGTGGTTGTAAAGGCACAGTAACAAATTCTTATATTTAAAAAAATGTTAATGTAGAACCCAGTGGAAGGTGGGTCTCCATTATCTTTTATTCATTAACTCTATATTAGCTTCTGAGAGGTAGTTTGCTCATTTATAAAATGAGATTTATTATGAGTTTTTTAAACAATACATCAATTTCCAGATGTTCCTGAAGTAACACTACTACAAGGCCTGGACAAGGTCACATGCATAACAAACCACACCAGTCATTTGATCTGGAAGACCCGTTCATCACATACTGAGTGAGTATCTATTTTGAGGGGGATTTTGCAAGGAGTCCCCTTTTAGTTATGGCAATCTTACACATTTATACCAGACCTAGGAGACATATAATCAGTACTTCTCTTCCCATTTTGAAGCTTTAAGGACTCAGTTTGGAAAGAAATATATATAAACAGAACAGAGTCTCCAGGTGTCTTAATGGCTTCAAACCAATTCTGCCAGAGTAGCATCATCCATTCTAGAGCAAGAAAAGAACTGAACAACAACTATGTCAAATGCTGTGTCAAAGCTGCACTATACAAAGATACCCCTTATTGCACTGAAGAACAACTGGTCAAAATAGGTAGGTTCATGTTTAGATTTATATTAAAACATTGGACCTTTAAGGAAGATCAGGTTTTGTTTCCACCCAATTAAGATTTCACAGTGGTACTGTAATTCTGTTTTGCAGCCTCTGAGCCCTCTGTGGTCCTTATGGTTGTGTGCTCTGTGCTGGTTGTCGTCCTCCTACTGCTCAGCTTCATCCTCTTCCACTTCATTCGCAAAAAAGTAAAGCTGTTGCTCTATCAATGGCACATCATCATTGAAATTGTTCCAATTACCCATGTGTTACCCTCTAAAGCCCTCATGCATGTCTAATCTCGACAGAAGCCTGGTTATGAAAGCCAACTTCAGATGATTCAGATGGTGGGGCCCTCTGATAACGATTATATCTATATCGACTTCAGGGATTTCAAGTATGACCAGAAATGGGAGTTTCCCAGGGAAAACCTAGAACTGGGTAATCAGCAATGTTAACATTGAGCAATGTTAAGATTTTAAGTTTCTTGTTAATGGTGTACTAGTGTTACAAGTCACATGCTGTGCTTATGACACTCAGTAAGGTTGTACTGTTTGTTGCCCTCAGGCAAGGAGCTGGGCTCTGGGGCTTTCGGGATGGTAGTTCAGGCTACAGCATATGGTATCAGTAAACCTGGAGTTTCTATGCAGGTTGCAGTGAAAATGCTAAAAGGTAATCTATTGCTTTTCTTTGCTCTCATTTTCACACCAAGCACACTGCCTGGTTTAACCTCAGATCTCTTTTATAGCTACCAATTCGGGTTCCACCAGTTAGCTTTGGCAAATTTAATAAGAGGAAGTATAACACCACAATCTACTGGTGTCACCTAGCGGTACAAGCCTGCAGCCATATTATGAGGTTTGTGAAACAAGTGAAATAATGAAGAAGCCTGGCACATATTTCAGTCATAGCCTGTCTTCAGATCTTCAGAACAGAACTTGAAATTAAAAATCTATTTTCCTCAGAAGTAATGTATGTTATAAATGTACAGCGTAGTCTATTACAGTGGTTCTCAATCCTGGCCCACATATTCATCTGCTGTGCACAGATTTCTAACACCAGCGGGAGTAATCCTACATTGCTAACTTGCTAATCCTTTGAATCCTTTAGTCTTTTGTGCTCTGCTCCCTATTCAAAAAATTGTTTGAATCTGAACCACCTAATCCCAATTGGGGTCATCGAACTACAGGCATGAGGCTGGGACCTACCTTGGGCAAGCACCAACACATCACACATACATAATCACACCCTCATCTATGGGTCAATTTAGCGTATCCAAACAGGGAAGGAAACCACAGCACCCAGACCAAACCCATGAGAACCCAGGGACAGCACACAAACACTACACTCCAACCGGGTTCGACCCGGGGATTGAACCCAGGACCTTGTTGTTCTGAAGCGACAGTGCTAACCACTGCCCCACCATGCTGTCTGAAATAGTTTTAATAAAACCATAAAAATAATTTTTTTTGTTCTATTGTGTAAATTAATAAATTAATATGTAATGCTTTTAAGTAGTGTTGAATAAAGGATTGATATTGATTATGAGGAGTTTTATAGATACGCACCATGCAGTGGAAAAGGAAGCCCTGATGTCTGAACTGAAGATGCTCACCTATGTTGGCAACCATACCAACATTGTGAATCTGCTGGGCGCTTGCACTGGAACAGGTGCACAATCTTTTCATCCTTTGTCACATCAAATGCTATGCCCAGAGAGGCTTTCTGACATTTTTAATTTAATTACAGGACACAGTTCAATATATAATGAAAATAATGATAGTTATTTTATCTGTAGGTCCCATTTACTTAATCTTTCAATACTGCTGTCATGGAGACCTTCTGAACTATCTGAAGAACAACAGAGAGCATTTCTGCAAGTCCTTAACGGATGCATTCAACAAGGACAGATTCAGTAGTCTCTACATCAACCACCAGAGGAAGAGAAACTCAGGGTAAAAGTTAATGCTGTAACAAACTTTGGGCTGACCTTTTGAATAAAGAAATCAAAGAGGACAGCAAAAATACCTATGTGGTCTGATTGGGGAAACATGACTAAATTTGGACAAATGCATGTGGAAGTAACGGCGAATAGCATTAAAGACCGCACTCTCTCTTTGTAATGTGTTTCTACAGCAAGCCCTTTCAATCTGGTGACAACACCTACATGCACATGTCCCCTGTGATTAAGGAACAAGACCCTCTGCTCAGTCTCAGCAATGCCTCGATGGACTTCACTGAGGGTAATAATGCGTGGAATATCAAATAATAGTAAACCTCTGCTGTTTAGTTCTTATTGTACCCAAAAGACTCCATTTATACAAATGGTGTAATACTTGTGTAAATATAAACAGTGATTAAAATAAATACAGTATGTGATATGAGTTTGGACTATGATAAAACAATGTTAGTAATAATAGAATCATATGATCACAACAATGAAGTAGACTGGAGTGGGAAAATCTGAAAGACAGAATAATCTATAAAATACGGAAAAACACGCTTTAATTGTTTTCAATAATCAATACGGAATTCTATTTATTAAATTATTTTTAAATAACTAATAATTGTAGAGCTCAGACTTCAGCTTTTGAAACTCAAATTAAGCACTGCCAGATAGGGTCTCCGCATGGCTGTGCCTAATCCTTTATTTTACATCTGCAGAAATGTTTGAAGGTGAAGATGAAGAGGACCTTCAGACTCTCACCTATGATGACCTGCTGTGCTTTTCCTACCAAGTGGCTAAGGGCATGGAATTCCTTTCCTCCAAAAACGTATGTCTTTAAATGTTTTGCACAAATAGAATATTTACCCATGTGACTGTCAGTGAAAATATAATTCGGACTGCTTTTAGGAACGCTGAGATTCATTCATTCATTCTCTGAACCGCATAATCCCAACTGGGGTCATGGGGGGACCGGAGCCTATCCCAGGAACCCATGGGCGCAAGGCGGGGACCACTCTGGACAGGTGCCAACACACCGCAGGGAAAGCTGAGATGAAATAGTTAATATAATTTTTCTATTAGGTGTCTGATAATAGCAGAACTTATGTCAATCTATGCAGTTTTGAACCCTTTACATCAGTCCTTATTTCAGTTTCTGCCAGGTTAAAAGATTAGGAATTCACCAAAAGGTTGTGGGTCCAAGTCCTACCTCTGGCATTACCTTCATTGGGTCCCTGAGCAAGACCCTTAACCCCAAGTTGCTCTCAGGGAGACTGTTCCTGAAATTAGGAAATGAACGTTGCTCTGGATAAGAGTGTCTGCTAAATGTCATAAATGTAAATGTGTTTCCTAGAAAATATAGCTTTTGCAAAATGTGTGTTTAAAGACCAAAGAAATTATTTAAAATTGAATGATAATCGTGCCCTGCGGCGTGTTGGTGCCTGCCCAGGGCTGGTCCCCGCCTTGCGCCCGAAAGTTGCCGGGATAGGCTCCGGTCCCCCCCGCGACCCCAGTTGGGGTTACAGCGGTTCGGAAAATGAATGAATGAATGAATGATAATCAAGCCAATGTTTTCTCTGTAGACCTAACAGCCCTTCTGTGTATCCTCCAAGTTGTGGAAATGCTAAAACATCTTTTAAGGCATTGTTGTAAAACCATGTCTCATTTCCAGTGCATCCATCGAGACCTGGCAGCCAGAAACATTTTAGTGAGCCAAGGCAGGCTGGTGAAGATTGGAGACTTCGGACTTGCACGAGATATTAATAATGATTCCAACTATGTGGTGAGAGGAAATGTGAGTATGCTTGTTATATATTACTTAAGTATTTGAACAAAGGCCCTTTTCTGGAGGCTGAGTTTCTGTCAACCTTTTAAAAAGAACACAGATTATTAGTTGATTGATGATGTCTTCCGCTGATCATTGCCAAAAAGGGTTAAAGATGCAACTTAAGCTGGTTTGCTAAACTGGTTTAAAGTGACAAAAATCCAGCTTGATCTGGTCACATGTAAAATGGTTTTGTGTGAACACACTTGTGGTGGTAAACAAAAATAGTTGTTCTTTTTTCAGTAGATCATATTTTTATTGCTGCAGGCCCGTTTACCAGTAAAGTGGATGGCCCCCGAGAGCATTTTCAAAGGGATATATACAATGCAGAGTGACGTCTGGGCCTACGGAATCCTGTTATGGGAAATCTTCTCTTTGGGTATGCATAAAAACACACGTTCTTAAACAACATGCATGAGGTTACAGAGAAGAAAGTGTCATCCTGTCAGTCTCAATATAATAAATGGATTAGCTAGCACCACTCTTTGGGCAAAGTTATGAAAAACTGACAGATTGTACCCTTAAAATTGGTTTTGACCGTAATATTATATTTTGATATGCTATTACATTTTTCACATATTATCCTCATTTATGCTACCAATGCTTTCAATCAGGTGTTACTCCCTATCCTGGCATTAAAGTGGATAACACCTTCTACACCATGATTGAGAGAGGCTTTCGGATGGATCGGCCGTATTACGCCTCTGACTCTGTGTGAGTTTCAGAGTCACTTTCATCTGCCACTAAGTTAATGAAATAGCTTTAAGGAATTACATTAATAGTATATTAATTTCTTATATGATCACATTTTCTCTTAGGTACAAGATGATGTGCCACTGTTGGTCTCTGGAGCCTAAAGACAGGCCTTGTTTCTCCAAGCTGCAGGCCTTCATGGAATACCAGTTGAATTATGTTGAAAAACAGGTAAGGGATTCTAGGTTGAAAACTTTCTGTAATAGCATCCCTCCATGAAAGATCAGTTGTTACCCAGTTATTACCTTAGATGTGTTCCCCCATCCTTGTTCATGCAGTATCCCCATGCTAAACATTTTCTACCTAACTCAAATTTTCTAAGGTGTTGTGTGGATCATTTTGATTCCACTGGTCATAGCAATTAAACATTTTTTTTTTTTAATTGAGCATGCAAATTAGTAGATGGTCTTTTTGAAGTCCATCTGAGATGATTTGAAATGTATAATTCAACACCACTTTGGGGCTAGGATCTTATGCCATGCCTTAATGTTTTTTACTTTATTATGCTCTTGACCCTTTCTCTCTTTGAAATGAACTATATTATTATCATTATCATTGTTAATACATTATTAATGTGTGTCTGGTGTTTCTTTAGCTCTACTTTAATGTTGGTGTGCAGGACAACACTGATTCAGTATACCAAAACGCTCCAGTGACCTCAGAGTCGGGTGAAGCTGTAAAAGAAACAGGTCAGTCTGCTGTGATGGACTCATCTGACAAGACTAAAACAATTAAAGAATATGCAGAGATGGAATAATCAGAATCCCTGAGAACAAAAGGTGTGATAAATGAATTATTCAGGCTGTTTGGTAATTCATATGCAAAAGTAATTCTTGAAGTACGTTTATGTTACATTTATTTTTTATTGTTTAGGTTAACAATGCAATTAGGGCTTATGCCATTTTACTTCATTTACTGGACAACTAAACTGATATACTTCTATTTAGTATATCATATATCTTACGTATGGTTCTCAGGTCTGCATTGTTCTTAAAAAAAAGCTATCTAATGTCTTTTTGAAAGTTATTTTAATCTTACTTCAAGATATAACAAGGCTTACCAGTAGTGTATGAACACATCTAACTCATTCCGACAAACTTACATATGTAAGCTTGATTTCTAGCACTGCAACATGGCAGACACTTTAAAGCAAAAATAATGCACATTTACTCTATGTACAGATTATTATGGTAGTTGACTATGCATTGTGATTATCATTCAACATATTTACTTTCAACTAACATTGATTCTGATACGCATTAATTGAAATTTTGCTAAGAAATCTACTTACCCCATGACTCATGGAATCATGTAATTGTTGGTTTTGGGTTTTGTTTTGTTTTTATGGAGAGGTATTCAAAATAATGCAGAGTGAGTTGAACAATGAGGTCTAAATAAGAAATAGAAGTAGGTGTTGAGTTTTGAGGTGCGATGCAGTATTTTTTAACTATTGTAGCATTAAAAGTGCACGGCAGGGGGCAGCACTGAACTCTAACTGAAATCACATCGGGAAAACCCGGTCCCCGAGAAACGTTACATTCTCTCTTAAAACCTGCATATTTAAATATCTATTTGTTTAATATACAGTACATCTATTTATTTTTAGAGTAACATTTTTAACTAATACACGACTAATAGATGACTTCTGATATTACTTTGCATGGAGTTCTCTGAACTACTAACCCACATATGTTATTCTTTGAGCAGTATTGGG
This sequence comes from Distichodus sexfasciatus, assembly GCA_032718565.1. Classification (NCBI taxonomy): domain Eukaryota; kingdom Metazoa; phylum Chordata; class Actinopteri; order Characiformes; family Distichodontidae; genus Distichodus; species Distichodus sexfasciatus. The sequence goes on from JAVGVS010000012.1 coordinate 952,433, forward strand.
AAAGCTACTTTGGGAAATGTAATGCATTACAATTACAAGTTACCCTATCTAAAATGTAATAGTAGTGTAACTTTCAATTACTTTAACAAAGTAATGTAACTAATTACATTTGATTACTTTTGGATTACTTTTCTACATTTTGAATGAATTTTCTCAACTGTCAACCACTTTCGGTTTTTGAAACCTGGATAACCCTACAGCATTACTCAACACTGACTGCTGTCAAAATCCTTTTAAACTCCCTCAACAAAGCCACAGCCTCAACACCGCTTTACTGTGAGATCATGCTGATCTTTGAATACGTATGCCTGCTAATTCAAATATTTGACATTCAACATTTGGTGAACATCATTGAATAAGCATTTGTCTATTCGTGTGGGATTGATTGTGCATACAGAATCTGCTCACTACAGCTCATTTTATTTTCCGCAATGGGCTAGGCCTACATTGTAGTTCCTACCTGGCATTGCAGGCCTCCTGCAGCTCAGACCGCTTGTAGGCTGTAGATCCAGCAGCAAGTGGGTGTTGCAATTTCAAACATGATAAGACAACCAATTAGACATATCGGAATAGTATCAGACTTTCAGCTGTAAATGGAGGACGTTGTGCACAAGAAAAAATGGCAAAACAATAATATTATCAAACATATAGCCAATGTTTCTGCAGAAGATATTGAGATGTAACTGAACTTGTAATCCTGAATATTTCCTGAAAGTAACTGTAATTTAATTACACATTTAATGTAAATACACAAGTAATGTAACTGATTACTGTTACTTTTATTTTGTAATTAAATTACGTAATTTTGTTACATGTAACTCGTTACTCCCCAACACTGCTTCTGAGCTATTTCGACATTTTGAGAAATAACTGAATAAACTTTTAAAAAGAAGAAGTGTCTGTCCATCTCTGAAAATGAAGTGGAACTAAAACATGTTGGTCGAATTTTGACATAATACGGCAGGTTAAAGTCTTACGGTACTGTGTTTGCTCAATGTAATGCTCCTGCGGCCATCAACCTCGTTTATTTTACCAGCCATCACCACACACATTTTGCAATAGTGAGTGAGGGTGATATTATGGACATCAGTACTGTAAATGCACTCACATATGAGGAATTTTTGGAAATATTTGGTAATGTGGTGGAGAAATGTCCCCTGATCTTGGCTGCTGTATGGACGCACCGTCCGTTCACGGGTCTTGCAGATATCGAGGCTCATATATTCGACTTTATCGACAGTCTGCCCGAATCAGGTAAAGCTGTCAGTTCGCTATTAATTTAAACTACAATGTATATATAAAATATGACACCACCCCCCACTCAGATAAAATGAGATATACTTTTGTGACTATATATGTAATTTCAATGTGTGCTTGCTTTAATCTTAAATTGTATTAGCATGCATTGGTTGTCCAATCTATTTGGGTATAACCGAACAAAATTATTAACTACCAATATTTAGATTTAGAGTCAATGAAATGCAGTGAGTTGCAAATTCCATTAATTCTGCATGATTTGTCAGCATTTTTTGACTAATACAAGATAAAGATTAATATAAGTCAATTACTATAGGGGTTGTAAATATCAACATAAAGCTACTGTTTATTTACTTGCTAAATAAATACATACACACACACAAACCAGCCAGCCAGTAACCATGTTGAACCATCCTTAACATCTTTTTTGTGTGTGTGAACAGTTTTAAAATGTGTTTTTGACCCTTCACTAAATGTATATAACATTTAGTCATTAAGTCATATTTATGCAGAAATATAGAATGTTCTAGGGGGTTCACAAACTTTTAAGCAGCACTGTATATTCATTATTAATTATATTTACATTTATGATGTTAAGCAGACATTGTTATCCGAGAGCAGTTTAGATTGCAGCAATTTAGGGTTAAAGGCCTTGCTCTGGGCTCATTACTCATGTAGGATAAAGACAGGTTTGACCCATATGACAGGTCTGACTGTCAGGGACTGTAGCCATGATCAGTGGGTCGCTTGTTCAAATCCTGGACTGGTAATGCTACCACTGAGGCACTTGTGAGCAAGGTACTGTTCCCAAGCACTGCTCCCTGGGTGCTGCTGTCAGCTGCCCGCTGCTCCTTCATGGATGGTACAAATGCAGAGGTCACATTTCCTTGAAATGAAATGAAATGAAATGAGACCTTTGCATTTGACCCATCCATGAAGAAGCAGTGTGCTGTGGTGACTTCACAATATCACAAATCTCTCGCATTCACTACCACTTTCAGCACTTTTAAACTCGTTCATGCATGCTCTTCAAATTTGCATAATTAACCCTTTTAGTTGCATGAGAAAAATCACAGTGGCTTCTGATATGATGAAAGATATGTGATTTGAAATAGTGAAGCATACACGACACATGAAGGGTGGGTCGTGTGTATATGCATGCATGAATTCTGGTGTAGAATGGGCTGTTTACCGGCTGCATGTGCGCAGGTAAGGAGGGAATCCTCAGGTGTCACCCCGACTTAGCCGGCAGGGAGCTGCAGCGCGGGACACTGACGCGGGACTCGCAAGTGGAGCAGAGCGATGCCGGTATGAGCAACTTGAATGCGGCCGAAATATCGCGGATTCACCGCATGAACGCGGAGTACAAGCAGCGCTTCGGCTTCCCCTTTGTCATATGCGCGCGCATGAACAGCAAAGCCGCCATCCTACGCCAACTGCACGAGCGCCTAGGGAGCGAGCGTGCGGCGGAGCGTGAGCGCGCCATCGGAGAGGTGAAAAAGATTTGTCGCTTGCGCCTGCAGAACCTGTTTCAGTCCGACTTCCCTCACAGACTGTGAAGCCCGCAATAAAATTACTGCTAGGATTTAAAAGTCTTTCCTAGTGTATAAGACATAAATAGCAAAACACTTAATAAAAATTACATTTTCTTTACTTCCTCTGTTGTATCATGAAAATAAAGAAAACTGATTGTTTTTCACATCTTTTTTAATAGCATTATTTCCTAAGGACATAAAATATCACACTTAAAAATGGTTCTGTTTATTTCACAAATTTTACCTTCGAGTGTAACAAATGAAAACAAATAAAAAGTTACAGTGTGTGTTTAATTAATCGCATGTAACCCACGTTATCTCAGTGGGCATGAAGTGTTACACGTAACATAATAATTAATCCAAGGAAACCTCAGATAAAAGGGGTGGCCTGTTATTAACGTGTTATATTATATATTATATGTTATATGTTAGGGCGGCGCAGTGGCGCAGTGGTTAGCGCTGCCGCCTCACAGTACGAAGGACCTGGGTTCAAACCCCGCGGACGGCCGCAGGGCCCCCCCATGTGGAGTTTGCCTGCTCTCCCCGTGTCCAATACAGATTAACTGGTGAATCTAAACTGGCCTCCGTAAGGTGTGAATGTGTGTGTGCTCTGCGGTGTGTGCTCTGCGGTGTGTGTTGGCGCCTACCCAGGGTTGTTCCCCGCCTGCGCCCGCAAGTTCCCGGGATAGGCTCCGGTTCCCCCGCGACCCCAGTTGGGATTAAGCGGTTGACTGACTGACTGACATTGTATGTTATGCACTGCCCTGTTGTGCTGTACTTGATTTAAAAAAAAAAAAAAAAACACAACCACCCTGAGCCACAACAGCATTTGAATGCAATTGTAATTATTCATGTAATTGTCATTGTTTGCTGCATATTGTGATCGAGACAGAAAATTTGGATTTGGTTTAAACCACATGCACGCAAATTCAGATTTTCACGGAGGTCCAGCGGCCTCACATTTGTCCAAAAAGAGACTCGGCATGATAGTTAAACTCGTGCTGCCCTCTAGCGATTAAAGTGTAGACAAGCAGCTTTACAGTATTGAACCATCATCTGCTTTTCAGTGAAGGCCCCAGAAAGTGGCATCGGTGAGTTTATTCCGTTTAGTCAGTCTGGATCCACTGTTCACCAGTACAACAGATTATGCAGCTTTGATTGTCCGTGATGCCTTGCGTCCACAGTATTAAAGAAACTGTACATTGCATACCTCCAATATAGTTGATAATTCAAGACATGGTGTATATTTCTCCACCGGCATTGAACTAGAGCTACAGATCTAATCTGAATTCATGACATCCAAAATAATATTAAACACAATATAATTTAGTTTCTAAATTCAGCCAATTCTAAATTACTGGCTAAAGCATTCATACAAATAAAGCTTATTTGTAGGTTAACAGGTTATTTATTATTTTTTATTATTTTATTCCGAAGAAATGTTACAAGTAAAAGTTGCTATATGACATTATTATTATTATTATTATTATTATTATTATTATTATTATTATTATTATTATTATTATTATTATTATTATTATATACTTAATTTGTAACATGGATTTAGCATAATAATAGTATGCTATAATATGTTATAAATTGCTTTACTAAACGGCAAGTGTATTTATTTAATTATTAGTGCTATTTTAAGACTGCTTTTAGCCAGTAATTAAATGTATGAGCTAAATATTTAATCAAATATATAATCAATTATGAAATTAAATATTGAATGTTACTTTTGAGTAAAATGTCTTTAAAAATGATGTTTTTAAGCACAAAAAAAAAACAAAAAGTGTTGCACCAACCAAAATGATTCTTGCATTCCATGAAAGCAGTCTTTTGCAGCTTCATTAAAATGATAGTGTTCTTTTTGTTTTTTGGAAGACAGCTGCTCAAAAGCAAATGTTTAAAAAACTAAATTCTAGAAAAGTCTTGGGAGACCGACTACACTGGAGAATGTATGAATATATATATATATATATATATTATATTATTATATATATATATAAAGTTTGATTTCTGCCCCACACGAGTTTCTTTAGGCTGGATCCCGGGGCATTAGGGGCACGTGAGACTGGACGGGTGATGGCGGTCTCGCGGTGCATGACTCGTCCTTGTGATCTCCGGAGGTGATGGAGGAATCCTGCTCGGGATCCGCCTCTCGGGCTCTCCTCTTGTCCTCTTCTTTCTTCCACTTCATGCGGCGGTTCTGAAACCAGATCTTGATGTGTCTCTCGGTGAGGCTGAGCGTAAGCGCGAGCTCCACGCGTCGGGGGCGCGAAATGTACTTGTTGAAAAGGAACTCCTTCTCCAGCTCGAGCAGCTGTGCGCGCGTGTACGCCGTCCGCGTGCGCTTGTTCTCCTCCGCCTCCACCACGTACGGGCCTGAGAAAGGAAGTTGCCAGTTGTTTAAACTTAAATAAAGCAATATTTTGATCGTAAAACGTTTATTGATCATCCGGCCTTAATAACACCTCGACGAAAATTCATTTGGACTCCCGTTATCAAGAACTTTCGTCATGTTCAAGTCAACCGAGGTTTGCTAAAGTAGTTCAGATAGCGCAACAAAACACTTCGCGATAACACAATTGCCTCGTGGTTGTTTACTGTTTGGAGATACAGTGAACTAAAACTGTGAAGTAATCGGATGCTTGTTTGTATAAATTTCACATTATCTTGGCGCTTCATATATAGCAGAAAGGTAGATGCACGTGGGCAATTCGTTCCTTTATGATAAATGGTCTAATATAAACTGCAATATATTGTTTGACGTTCCAGGCTAACAATCCTTTAAAAGATAATTAGAAGAATAGGCAAAATACTTGTGATATAAGATAAATTAATTTAGTGTATCTTACTTTGATTTAATTTAATTGTTTAAAAGAGGAATAGTTTACTAGTTTTCGAGTAAGAAAAAGTTTCGTATTAAGTAGCGTTCAGTGAAAGCTTTATACGATTATTTCAGGGTTCTCATTTTTGTTGCAATGTCTAGGCTTTAGTGGTTTTACGTGCAGTTTTTTTTTTTTTTAATAAATTAATTCACAGAATAGAATTTCCTATAACACTAATTGGGCCCAATAGAACATTTTAAGTTTAAAAGCAAAAACAAATAATGGCTAAGAGTTTCAAAACTAGTTTTGACACTCATCTGGACCTCAGTAAAGGAAAATGCCCCAATTAAAATACTACGACCACCACCACCACCACTAATACTAATACTAATACTAATACTAATACTAATACTAATGTCTCGGGTCTAATTATGTTACTCCAATCAACCGTTCTAAAACTATTTGTTCAAATATTTTACTTACAGGACAACTTGTACGTTTGTACAGAGCTCTCACAAAAGACTAGACTAATCGGACGACTTAGTATAAAACTCATCTAAATTCCAAACAAGCAAAATAAACTAACAAAAATGGTAATAAGGGCGTAATGGTTCTAACCTAAACCGAATCAAATGAAAGTGTGCAGACGTGCAGTCTAATAAAAAAGATTGTTGGCCAAAGTACACAGGTTACCTGTCCACTGTCCTTTCCATGCATGCGTGTGAGATTTGGTGGATTTCATCCATGGAAAGGGGAGATGGCATCTGTTTCGATCCGCTCCGCACAAGTCCAGAGAGTCTCCATAACCCCCGAAGGACTGGAGGGCGGTTTGTTGATTTTGTGTATGGTGCAGGTGAGGCACTGCCAGCTCGTCTCGTCCGGCCATGTAGGACGGAATATCGGCTAGATTAAGCTGCTCCTGCGCGGTCAACGACGGCGAAGCGTAAACAGACTGAGCCTGAGCACCCATGTAGAGACATGGCGGTGGACTCTGGCTAAAATCCTCATTATGAGGCCTTTGGTATGCACAAGAGTCTTTGTAAAGATGGCCTGGCGAGAAGTAATGGTCCTCCCGATTCATGCCTGCCACGGTGGTAGGGATCCCGAGATCCAGCTGCACATGTACCTGCGCCTCTGCTTAAGCACCTGTGCGCCACCTGAGCGTCTGGCGCCGCTTTAGGCCTTCATAGGTGTGTCATAGCAGCCATGTGACCCTGCTTCACCTAGTCATTGGTATCACTGTTTACACAAAGCCGACAACTCGCAGCAGTCTTTTTTCTAGCGTGTCTCCTTCAGGCTGCCCCGCGGTTCGCCAATAATTGAACAGGACTGGCCATGTCCAGATCAATGGCTTTTACAAACAGCTCTGTTTGCCCACGACTATCAGGGCTACACCTGCGATGGTGTTGTGATACAGGTGAGAGAATGAACACCCTCTAAATCTTTAGTGAGGGGCTTAATAGATTGAGCCTTCCCTAAATTCTCTTTAAAGGCAGTTTAGTCAGTAGAGGTATAAGGTATAAGACAAAAACGTCCACGGTAAGTGACGGCAAATATACTAGTAATATGAATAGAATGTTATCATTTGAGCCACATTTTGGGGATAACTGGCTTATCAATAACAGAATGAAGGAAAAAATAAATTTTTGAGCTTACAAAAATAGCTAAAATCTTGGAGAGAGACAGTACTTCTGTACTGTATAACACGTTTTCTTTTTGAGGACTAATAAAGTATATAGCAAATCAATATTAATAGAATATATCACAAAGTACATTAAAAGGAAAGTATGATGAGATAATTTCAGATAATTACATAATTGATATACTGGATAAACGATCCGAGTTTAACCGAAACACAAGACAGGCCATGAGTTACATTGGCGTGAGCCCACGAACACAAGGCAACGCTTGAGACTTAAAAAGTTCGCATCATATGGCCCATTTAACTCAGCAGAACCCATTTCTCTTTGTACACGCCTCCCCCTCTCCTCCGAGTTTACCTGCCATTAGGCAAACCTGCTCTCGGTCCATTAAACTAAAGCTCCAGCGGCTAAATAAATCCAAGATGTTGGGTGTAAACCAATTAACATGGAGTGCGAAAGAACTCAATTAGTCGGGCGCGCGCGCAGGGAGACAGGCGCCTTCAGCAGGATGAGCGCGGATCTGTGTCACGTTTTTGGAAACTCGAATGGGACCAATCTCCGATAAAACAACTTTTTACATTGCCTGAAAATCCCCGTTTGCTTCACCTTTTAAAATGCGTCTGGCTGCAAAAATACTCGAGGCCATCTGTGATACAATGCTGTGTTTGCCTGGACCTCTTCAAACGCAATAATGGTACTTTTTCTCATATCTAAATGGGACTCTCATGCGCCGCCATAAAGTTCGAGCAAACCCATTCCTCTCACCCCAGTCCATGTAACGACGCTTAATGGTGTTTATATATGACTTGTGTTTGAAAGGGAAGGAAATAGTTATCCGTGACGATTACCACAATGCTGGCGACGCACAATGAGCTTTATGAAGCGTGAGAGAGCCAACGCAATTTGATGGCGCATCCGTGGAAGTTATGAGAGGCGTAATGGTCTTAAGTGACGCGAGATGCCGGGTTGCCAGGCCAGCAAGAAAACGCAGATTTTAAAGCAATGGTACAGCATCTTAGCCGGTGACTAAAACCTTCTTTTCAGGGACAAAGAGTAAAGAAAATATTCTAAGCACGAGATCTTTAATATAGGCACTTTTCTATATCTTTATCAATATGAGGTAACGTGCTCCATCTAAAGTTTTTAAAAGTTCAGCTATATATTAAAAATACTCCAGAATCGTCAAGCCAACTTATATGTTTAATCATAATTGCTCATTTTATATGTATGTATCTATGTATGTAGACTTCTTTTCTAATAATAACACGAAAAACCTTATATCAGTCTGTACAGTCTTTCTGCAAAGGGGAGGGGGCAGGGCGGCTAGCAGTTTTCATAGGAACCCTTTTACCTGCTTTTAAGACAATAAGTCCCCTGGTAGGCTGACGAGAACATACATAATCCATGTCAGAGCGAGGCGATAAAACATGCTTACCTAGTGGCGACAACCAAAGCCTGAGCAAACAATGTCCAACAGAGAGTAACGTAAAAGGAATGATAATGACGTTCAAATTGAATTCAAAGTTGTCAATGGGAAAAATATAAGAGCACAATATTTCATCATTTGACAGAGGTTGCAAAATTCGTAAGAGGAGAACAAATAAAAAAGTGAGACTACTGGAGAAACCAAGCAGTTAAGTATTTGCTAACAATGGTTCTTCTCAAACACTAATTTTAGGTGTTTTTGATGATAACTTGCTATGATGCACAAGAGGATTATCATAAAATATAGGTGCACTGCAGTTTGCTGATTCTAAATTATGCAGCAGTTTTTACAAATATTAGAAGAAATCTCAGGAGTAATTAATGAGTAGTGCTAAAACAAACAAAGCATTAGGCTTAGCATTTCTTACCTTTCACCCTTCTGAACAGTCTTCAGTTTTCTCTTACATTATCTGTATACATTAATCCTCCTTTAAGCTCTCTTCAAACTTCAGTCAACACACTGAAGGGTGCTTGAAATCTATAGTTGATGCCCTTCTGTTATCATTAAAAGTAATTAATAAGGTGAATCTGGCATCAAACCAAGACCTCTATAGTTGCAGAGATATAACTATGAAATGTTTTTCTTTTTATTATGAAACCCTAAACATAAGAACATACAAATATGAACACAAAACTGCAGCGATACATAATATGTTTAAAGAACCTCCCTGACCAAAGTGAGATCCTTTAAATACACAGAAGGTTAGACTGCAGACAAAGAGTATTTTTCCTCCTCTTAAAGAAGTACCCTGGTCCTTTTTTCAATGTAGACTTTAGAAATATTATTTTGTCTATTGATGCAACAAAAGGGGGCAGGAGAATAGACAACAAAAAATTAAATGTCCCACTAAATTTACTGAACATCATTTTTTTGTCCTGGCCCAGACCTTTTCCGACTTGTTTCTTATAGGTGAGCGTGATCGTCTCCTTTTTGATTGTTTATCATAGCTAGGGGAGTGACCTCTGGAAGGGAAATCATTTCCAGAGGAGCTCCCATGTCTTAAAGATTGAGAATGTGAATGTTCCAGTCTGCATTCATTGTCTTTTCTGCGACCATGCTCTTTTCCCTCATGTGCTTCTCGATGATCATAACTCCTGCTCTCCCCTCTACCTGCTACAGATGACCGGCTTCCAGACTGGCGGTCAAGAGCAGATGATCGTAGAGTGTTCAGCAGAAAGCGTTTATTGGTGCTTCTCAGAGGGCATTTCATCCTACAAGACAGGAAAGAAGTCTTCTTCAGATTCTAAGTTCATCTGAATTTTTGAAAAAGTGGATAATAAGAAGTAAGTTGAGCCTGACAGTTCTCAGATATATATAGTCAGACATATGAACACTGTCCGCATAAGTCTAGAACTTTAGGTGTTAATGCAGCCCTGATACCAACACAGATAACTGCGCTTTGGGTAACAACTGATACCGAATACTGATCTGGTACCAGTGTTTAATAAGATCCAGTATTTGCCTCATTGTGTAAGGCAACATCATAAATACAACTAATTCCAAAACATACTAATTATTTATTATTAAAACAAACATTAAAAGTTACAATCCCATACCAACAAATTTGATAAAGATTTATCACAATGGAATAGATTGTCTCATTGTTATCAAACTAGACCCGGCTATTTGAGTCAGTACCAAGTATCACTCAATGACACCTGACATATTTCAGTGTGCAACTTGTGTATGACTGCTCATAAATACATAAGAATCTGAAAATGCATTAGAAATACCATCCAGCGGGACCCATGGTTTCTGCCCGGACTCGGGCTCTACTGGCCTCTTTCAGAAGTTCTTCCACAGCGCGCCTGCAAACGAGTAAGAACACTATTATTTGAGTCCATGCAAACAGGAACTTGAAACACGTATGTGTCCCGCCACAACCCGCTCCAGTGGCTGAATCATCTCCTCTCAATGGCATCGCCAAATGTCCTGCAGCTGCTCTTTGACCGCAGCTTAGGAACAGGTGCTCGAGTAGCTGGTGCATCAGCGGTCGACCCACGCGCTCAAGGCGCGCGCAGGAACACGGGCACGGGATCGCGCACGGGCTGGCAACCACTACATTAAAACAATAGTTAATAAAATCATATACTACTACTACTACTACTACTACTACTAATAATAATAATAATAATAATAATACCACCCAAGGACGCCAACAAAAACACACTCAATAACCAAAAAAATACTGGCAATAAAGAGGAGGAAAAAATACGATAATCATAGCAAAAGTCTGATCAGTGAAACGCTTTCGTCTTATCTTACGCTGCGAATAACACGAGACAATAACAGTTAGGCAAAACAATGCAGATTAAATTTCTAAATAAAAAATGAAAACATCAGCCATCGATTTATACAGATCTAGTTCATTAGTTACTTAACTAGCTAATTAAAGCACGCGTTAGGGAGCTTGTTAGTTAGCCTGAAGCAGTCATGTGCTAGTTAAACGTAGATTTCCCTTGTTTTTTGTTTGTTTGCGGTTTTTTTATTATCAGTTTTCGTTCAATATACCCACCTTTCCAATTCAGTGTCATTATCTGCATCCATTATGTGCAAGTAAAAGAGAATCAGTAACAACGGTCAAAACAGCAGCATTTTCTCTTCACAGACTACAAACTGTTTACGTTTCTACAGAAAGGACCTTATTAAGACCAGAGTAGACTGTTCCATTCCTGTTCAAATCGCCTAAACAAATCTTTAAAAATGACAGTGTTAGTTGGCAAAAAATAAGGATAAAAGAACGCGCTTGAGCCGAAATATTTTGTTTGTGAGATCGCACGTGGAAAGAGGTAGGAAAATACGAAATAAATGCTAACATCTTACTCTAAATGGATGGACGGTTTTTTAATCAGGCAGCTCAAGGGGCACCTTTCGCGGTTTCATTGACAGCAGTAGCGCCCGCCTCTGTAGCTGAATGATCGAAGAGGAGCGAGCGAGACCCGGCCGAGACAGCGACGGGGAAACGGGGGCGTTTTGACGGGCGGATGCGGCGGTGCTGGAGGCTGCGTTGGATGTGACTGGTATCCGCGAATTGTCCCTAATCGGGACCGGAGTTCATCGCACGGAGGAAGAGCGCGAACAGGTAATTCAATTCGCATCCCCGGACGCTTTTGTTCTCCTGAATGTGAATACTGAATTGTGGCTGTTTAATGAGCTGTCGTTGTCCCTTTTTGCTGGCGACTCGGAAGCTGTGCAATGCGAAGACAGGCAGCCCAAGAATTATTTATGACGGCCGTCTATCTAAAAATAATATTTTTTTTTAATTACGCTGGACAAACATGAATTTGCATTTTCAATCACTCTATTTTTATGCCGTATGGGTTTAGGTAATAAAATGGCGATGCGTTTTCATTTTCTCTTATTTTGTCCGTCAGAAATACTGTCCTACCTGTTCGTGGCAAGCTGGCTCGGTTGAGGTCAGGGAATTTTGAGACGTTTGCGACTGATAATTGACACAGTGTTTAAGGATGAAAGATGTCACTGTTTTTTCCCCCTTTTGGCGCTGATGATGACCGTGTCTATATGGCGTTGGAAGATAATCTAAAAATGATCTGGACCTTATGTACAACCATTTCGTCTAGAATAGGTGTTGCTTTCCAGAAACCAACCTGGTCGTAATATATTGTTTTGGTGCCGTGCGATCTGTTAGTGATGTCGGCTTATTTGCAGAAAAGGCTAAGCAATCCGATATAATCAGCCAAGGGCATATGGTGGTAATACGAAGATTATTATTATCCATAGAAGCAGGGCCTTAGAAAACTGATGGCAAACAGAGGGACACAATGAGAAGTGTGGCCTTGAAGCTGTGACTGTTGCCCAACCCTCGCGTACGCACGCACGCACGCACACAAACACGAAGAAAGTGCTGTGTGAAATAAAATGATCATTTAATTCTCCTGTGTCTTATGCAGTGGAATCTCTCAGTGTGCCATGCTGTGTTTTAAATAGGTTGAGTGAATTAATGCTGCTTAATTTCCGTCAATGCAGACTAATACCCACGGTTAAAGACACCCTGGCTCCGTGTGTGTGTGTGTGTGTGTGTGTGAGATGACATGATGACACTGCTTTGTTATGGGAACAGAAGAGCCTTGTGTCCCTATGAATTATTCATATCCAGCTGCAAGATAAAGAGTCGGAGAAAGGTAGTCACGGGGACACGGACCCAGCGGACACCCGCCGTTCTGGGTCTTAAAGGAGCAGCGGTGGCGGATGTAGGGCTACTGCTGGCTAAATGAACACGTGAAGGGTGACCGGAGCTGCGGTCGAGTCTGCCTGTATGGCCACGGTGTTTAGAATGGTTGCTCCAGTGAGACAATAGGATTTGGTGCTAGGAGCTTAGCGGGAAAGACATTACTGTAATTAAACATTACAGTGCGACGTTGTTGTTAGTCTTTTTGTTGCTAATTAATTAAACATAATTAATTGTTGTGAAATTCCTAATGATATTTGAGTAATGCTGATGTTTAATAAGTCTTTTTTCTAAGTCTTGTGCGTTCTAGTTCGTTAATTTATCTCGAAGTTGAAATGACTAATGCGTGTTTTTATTTTTAAAAATCTAGATGATTGTCTCTCACGCCATCTCTTTCTCAAACTTTTTTTTCTGTCTTTGTTTCTTCTCCTTCTGTGTGCGTGTTTCTCGCATTGTTTCTCTCTCTGTCTCTCTCGCTCTTTTGCTCTCTCTCTCTGTGCTATTGCCTCAATCCCAGATAATTCCCTCTCTGTTGGATTGGAAGACTTCCCCAGGCGAGAGAGCAAGAGATTACACTGTCAGATTAGTGTACAGGAGTAACCCCACACTGTCACAGGACATAATCTCACACCACATACACACACACAGCCTCTGTCTCTATAAACCATAATCACGTTCACAATCTCGCACTCTTTTCCTTTATTTTTTTCCTCCTTCAAAGGCGATGCCACTCGTTCTCCTCCCAGACGGCCTTCCTCTCCCTGACTCCCACCCCTTCTAAGACCCATGGAGACACCCCCATAAACAATCGCTTGAGTGTGTAGCTGAAGCCTGCAAGTGGCGCAATGGGCAGCCTGGGCGAGGGGGTAGATGCCGGCGTGGTGAGCGAGGCGCTCCTTGAGGCGTTGTGCCCGGAGTGCGGACAGATCCACCGCACATGGGAGAACCACCTGTACAATTACCGCCTGGAGGTAGATGACGACCTGGTTTGCCACATTTGCCTGCAGCCACTGGTGCAGCCTCTGGACACGCCGTGTGGCCACACCTTCTGCGCCCGCTGCCTGCGCAGCTTCCTGCAGGAGCGTGACTTCTGCCCGCTGGATCGCACACGGCTGCAGCTGCAGGGATGCAGGCGCTCCAGCATCTTGGTTCACAAGTTGCTGGACAAGCTCTCTGTTACGTGCCCTCTCACCTCTAGCTGTTCGCTCAGCATGCCACGCTGTGACCTGGAGGCGCACCTTAAACACAGGTACTCTCTCTGTTCCACACAAACAGAAACACTCACCCACATGTACAGTGTATTACCTCAAACACAGGTTGAAAATGACACACACATAACATTCATTATAACAAGTAACTCAGTATTTACCTGTATTGCATGACTGTTTGTACTAGAACTTAAATGAACAAACTTCCATTATGAGCCCTTCCTTGTGGCTTAGAGGCACTACACTTGCCATCACATCTGGATAGAAAAGCATAAATGTTGCAAAATAAATCCTGAGAATTATGCAATTTCTGAGATGCTATTTTGGCAGATCTCAGGGGGTTCACTGTGGTTGCTCTAAGAAGAGCTGTAGACTTCAGTCGCTGCATGTAGAATGCTTACACACTGCACACACTTCAAGGCACAGAGCGCCATGCCCGCGACATCCTCATACTCCCCTTGTAGGGGCGTTTTATTTAAGAGCCTAAGATGAAACATAAACACATGCTCAGAAAGTGTTATTTGGGACACACCCGGCAGTAGGAGTTTTTGGAACCCGCTTCTGTGCTTGTGTACTGGAGTCTGCAGGAAGCCATCCTTAATTTTGGAGTGAAACAGATCTGTGTAAGTAGTGGATGGGTATCAGTCTGTCCGTTTTCTCCAGACCGGAGGCCAAGCTTGAGGCTTGATCTGACATCCCATCAGGGGATTTACTCGCCCCTCAGTCATGTGATGGGGGATTAACGGCTGCTGCGTCACGCCTCGGCCTGCCGCGGTCCCATGTTCTCTGCAGCCATGCTTGGAAACTTCAACTCCAGGGACCTTTTCAACCATTTCTTTTGCGAGACTGCCAAGGGCAACCCTGGACTATGGTGAGTGGCTGAAATTGAACATCAGGTGGAAGGTCGGTCCAAGTTTGGCCAGTGGTGTGTTAGTTTTGTGAGGATTTTGAGATTAGTTGGATGGCTTTCGGATCAGCGTTTGGGCTTGAGCGTGAAACGAGCGGGGAGCTTTGGATACGCACAGGTTTGGCTTGTGTTGAGCCTGGCACCGATCCTCAATGCTCTGTGCCAAACGTCTGTGGCTGAGCAGCACAATGGATTGGAATGGATTGGAAAGATTGAATGAAGAGCCTTTGAGGACAAACTGTAGATATTCTGTGATGTTGTTCTGTTTTTGGAAGTGGATGTTCTCAGAGGCAAAATTGGGAACAAGGTCAGAGACCTTTTTATACAAAAGAAGCTTTTTTAAATTGAAGCAACATATTATTGTATAATAAAACTGTTTGCCAAGGTCATTGATATTTCACATAGAATTAATTCAGCTCGAAAGTGCAGCATATCCTTGATTGACAATGTTGATTTATCTTGTTATTTTAGTGTTTGTTTGCTAGATTTAAGCTCTTGTCAATAATTTCCCATTTTGGAGTGAGTGGATTGTCTGTTTTTAAAGCCACTGTAACAGGGGCTTGCTGAAGCAAGGTGCCGGAGATCATGTGGGATTTAGCTTAATGAGCTCTGTCTAAGAAACAAAGGAAGGATTGCAGACTATTCTAAAATAGTCATGGTGATGTGTCCATCCTACATTACAAACCTTTGAATGCAATATAGATATCAGTGAAATGTGAAATGTATGTAAAAGTATGTAAAATGTGACACATTTTAAGCAGACTGGCTTTACAAATGATTGGTATGTATTGCCATGTCTTTAGTCTTTAAACTCCAGAACAAGCTGTCTGACTCTGGACTTTGTTCCAGAGTGGCAAGTCAACTGATATGAAATTCATATCATTAGGGGGTTTAATTATCATCCATTAGTGATTAATAAGTTGATTTGTATTTATTCCAGTAAGAGGGTGTTTTATCAACTGGTGCAAAGAGTATGTTTGCTTACTGAAACATTCTGCCTTTCAAATTAGTTTCACAATGGAATGCATAGTGGAATAATTATTGCTACAATGTAAAATATATTGTAGCAACTATCGCTACACACATCATCACTCGATGGTCCCTGTATATTTTATAGAGCCTATATTTGCCCACCCTGAAAGCGAATTTTTGTTTGGGTCCATTAATTGACTGGGAGGCTGAGTCAAGTATCTATTAGTAGATGAAAAGTGTAAATTTTCCCCACCTGAATTGTATAAGGGCAGAAGAGACCTCTCTACTTCTCTCTACTGACCCTTTCCAGTTAGATGATATAAGAGGAGAGCTCTAAATCTCTTTTGTGGATCATTGCCAGGTAGCAGTAGTGCAGAGGCACTGACCAGCAAATCCTGACGCTCTGTGCACAACAGAAGTTAGGTCAAGATCCATAATGGCGATGTGCAGTCTTCTTTGAAATGTGTCTCTGCATCGTAAATAGCTTCAGAGTTCTTCATAGACATAGGTGACCTTATTTGTTTGCTTGTTTGTCTTTGTGTGTGTGTGTGAGAGCAGGTGTCCTGGAACACAGAGTCAGAGAGCTGCTTTGAAGGCCACCCGCGTGGAGTGTGGGGACGACAGGGCCATGGTGACGGACACCTCCAAATCCCCACAGACAGAGTTGACGGAGAGCATGTCGTCGCCCCCTGCTGGTTCCACCGCCTGCAGCGGCATGCCCATGTGGACCGACGAGCCTGGCGTGGACAATCCTGCCTTCGAGGAGAGCACAGAGGAGGAGAGTGAGTCAGCGTTACCTCATTAGCAGTGTTGGGGAAGCTACTTTTAAACAGTCGCTTTTCAAGCTAAAAGCCACTTATGATTAGAAGTAGCCAAGCTACTGTTTTATATAGTAGTTAGCTACACTACAAGCTACAGAGAAAAAGTAACTGGCTAAATCAAAGCTATTTCTTAACCACTTGCTTCCATCTTGGCCAAGAGTAACTCCATCATGGCATGGTGCAGTTGCCTGTTTGATGCCACTTGCTAGTTGATAAACACCTGATAGTTGAAAATACCGACCTTTGTAAAGAGAGGAAAAGTAATGAATAACTATTTGTAAAAAAAAAAAAGTTACTTTTAAAGCTACTGTCACTCTAGGCTTTCTATTTAGGGGCTTGGGCCTAGTAATCCGTAAAGCTGTAAAAGTAGCTTCTTTTACTGATACGCTAAAAAAAAGTAGTTGGAAGATGAAAGCATTGTGAATATTAGTTAGCTACTCCCCGATACTGCTTGTTACCATCATGTGTATGCAGCTTTCTGTGCACGTATGTGTTTGACAGATTTTCTTCTCTTCTTAGGCATCCATGGTTTGGAGTGTGTCCCTGTGCGCGTGAAGCGTCCTCTCAGCAACCCCTGCATCCACCTCCTACGTACAGGCAGCTCTACCTCCTCCGGGTGGGACTTTGTTGAGTCTCTGCCCTTATCAGCCGAGGAGGGTACAACATTGTCCTTTTCTGTTCCATCATTAGCCCCAAAACTGGTTGCTACAACCTGCTGTATTTGCAGTAGATGTTCCTTGTGACTGATCTTCGCTATTTGTGCCCTCCCAGGTTGTGTCAAGTTGCCCTCACTGCCTGAAGGTGAAATCACCACCATTGAGGTTCATCGATCAAATCCCTATGTGGAGTTGGGCATAAGCATTGTGGGGGGCAATGAGACCCCGCTCATAAACATTGTGATCCAGGAGGTTTATAGAGACGGCGTCATCGCGAGAGATGGAAGACTACTGGCCGGTGACCAGATATTGCAGGTAATGATAGCTGTTGGGACCAATCCCAGTTCAGAGTGTGCAAAAATGGTTAGAACTTAGCTGACAAAACTGCACCACTATTTATAGAACAGAATGACAGGCCTTGGAGGGTTGAGTAAATCTACACATTTTAGAGTGCCATCGTGCAAGGGTTCAGTAAGGCTCTGTCATGTCTATGAATTTAAAAGATGCTTGAAGGGAAGTTAATTCTGTTCAGAATTGAATTTTATTTGTATAACGTTTTTTACAGCACACATTGTCACAAAGCAGCTTTACGGATTACTAGGCCCAAGCCCCTAAATAGAAAGCCTAGAGTGACAGTAGTAAAGAAAAACTATGTCATGACACCAAGTTAAAAAAGGTCTATGAGCTCCACTAAACATGTCTCTGAAGTAGTTTGCTGAAAATACCTCTCAGATTAGGCATTTTCGCCTCTCTTTTTACCCTTCTGTCTCAGTCCCTTTTAGAAGGGGCTGCTTCTCATTAGTATTCCTAAATGCAAATGAGCCGCTGCCACCCACTCCGGAACTGGGGTGTAGACAGCAAGGCGAGAGTTTACCTCATGAAAATAATCGACGCGGCTGCTGCTAACAGACCATCCATACAGCCATACAGCCATACATGTTCAACACAACGCTACGCCAGTAGACTTCTTCATTACGTTTCTGACGCTAGCACTTGCAGGAAAAAAATTGCGGATCAGGAAGTGCTAGCAGTTCTACCTGGTGGACGGAGGTTCTCAGATAGGAGGGTGGAGTTATTCAAATGTGCCCTAATGTGATGTAGAGTTAGGGGAGAAATCTAAACGGCTCGTTTAAGCACACGATTTCTGACATTCGTAAATTAATACCAACACAATTCACCATTTTTATCAACCTTACAGTGTGTGTGTAGAGGGAGTACAGACCCAAATGGATGTCCAAAGAACAGAAAAAGTGAATTTGTCATAATATGGGACCTTTAAAGGATTCATAATATTGTGTGTGTACATTACAAAACTTTGGATGTCTAAATAAGGTCGCGGAAGTCCTTACAGTTTCAAGAACATTGATGACTCTTTAAACTGTTAAATGTTTTCATGCATCAGAGGCAGACATTCAATGGAAAGGGGAGATCCGTCTGTAAAGATAAATATTATCTCAGAAGAATTCTGCGTCACATCACTGCTATTAACCACAAAGGAAAAATGGAGTAAAATCTTTCTAATAGGGTAATTATTTCAATTAATTATTAGTTGTTTAGGATGATGTGAAAATGTGTGCAACTTCAGTGAATAACTTCTGATGTGTTTTTTCTTTTCTTTTTTGCTGTTTAATTTCTTATGTTTGGAAACATAATTATTAGGTAACCATTTAGTACTTGAATGCCAGACTAACCGATGACAGATTGTAGTGTTATGTTAGCAGTCTACATGTTAGCCAAACTAAATGACCTAAAGAAAACAATTTGGTGTGAATTGGTTTATAGTTTTTATTGGCTAAAAATGAAGAAAGGTGTGTCTAATTCAGAATAGTTTGGGAACCAAAGAAATGTGCTAGTTTCTGTTTTATTAATTGCTCTGGCAGAGGTGATTTGCTCTTGTGATGCCAGGTCATTTTTAGGGCTCTTCGGTAGTATATTATGATTTAAAATAGCGAAGGTGATTAATTAATACACATAATCCTCATAAAAGTACCTTAAAAAGACTCAATAATGATAAGAGGAGTAGTTGTAATCTGCTACCCCCACCCCTGCATACAGTGATAGTCACATACGTGTGTCTAAATTATTAGTTCCTCTTTCAGCTCAAAATCTACTTCATTTAGTATCTCTTCTGATGGATCACAACACTGTCCCTTTCCCTTCTCTCTTCCTCTCTGGACACAAAGGTAAACAATGTGGACATCAGTAACACGCCCCATAACTTTGCCCGCTCCACGCTGGCGCGCCCCTGTGCCACGCTGCAACTGACAGTCCTGAGAGAGCGGCGGTGCACAGCCAGACCTCTCCCCGCGCCCACTGCATCTGCCACGGCTGCCACGCCTGAGGGCAGCCCGGCCAGTCTGCGTATCACCTTGCACAAGCGTGACTCCACCGAGCAGCTGGGCATAAAGCTGGTGCGTCGCACGGACGAGGCCGGCGTGTTTGTGCTGGACCTACTGGACGGGGGGCTGGCCGCCAAAGACGGGCGTCTTCGCAGCAATGACAGGGTGTTGGCAGTCAATGAGCACGACCTGAGACACGGCACACCAGAGCAGGCTGCACAGATCATACAGGTAGAGAGAGAGAATATTTGAACATTTTTATGGAATTTAATTACATTTCAATGAATTTGATTTCATTTTCATTTGTTGATTTATCATGATATTAAATGATTGTTTATATATACTGTATATAGTAATTACACTGATTCCAATCTTATGTATTATAATGTTTTTTATATACAATATTCTCCAAAAGCATGCAATACAGGTTATCTGGAGACTCTAAATTGGCCTCGTAAAGTGTAAATGTGAATGTGAGTGTGATTGTGTGAGTGTGTGTGCCCTGCGGTGTGTTGGCCCCTGCCCAGGGTTTTTTCCACCCTTGCGTCCATAAGTTCCTGGGATAGGCTCCGGTCCCCCCGCGACCCCAGTTGTTATTATCCGAACCGCTTAGTGAATGAATAAATGAGTATATAGTATTCCAATATTTCTAGTATCTCATTCTAAT
Source organism: Distichodus sexfasciatus (assembly GCA_032718565.1). NCBI lineage: Eukaryota > Metazoa > Chordata > Actinopteri > Characiformes > Distichodontidae > Distichodus > Distichodus sexfasciatus. The sequence continues at coordinate 972,944 of JAVGVS010000012.1, forward strand.
ATCAGTTTTCCTTTTTCCAAATGTTCCTAACAGCCATTTCCATTTCTAATTTAGACACGTTTACATCACGTTCGGGCAGCTTGTCTGATTGCACAAATCTGTTCAGGTCCAGAAAGGAAACAAATCTGATTTGGGCATTACCGCCTGTGGCCTGAAGGCAGGCCGTGACTGGGTGACCTGTTTCTCTGTCTGCAAATGCAGAGCACACAGGGACAGCAGTGTGGCTGTGCATCCAGTGAGCTATCACTCCAGCTGAACATTTGAGCAATAAGTAGTTTGGGAGCACTCTACCCAAATTTACTAGTGTCAGTTGGGTGGAGTGGCATTTTAAAAAGTCATATGCTGATGACAAATTATTTATATCTTGGACAAAGCTTAAACAACATTTTCGAGTAGTGGGTACTCTAGCAGTTCAGTGACTGTTCAGATTGAGGAATTCATGTGCCCATGGGAGGAAAAAAAGAGAAATAGACAGTTGGTGGGTCATGAATTCTGTGTCATAGAAGATGTAAGAAGAGGTAGGAGTGTGTGTGAATATAGGCTGTTAGAAGTGACAGTCTTGGTCTCATTAGCAAACTTCAGCTATTTCATAATGCCAATTAGTTACACTGCCCTACTTTCCAAATCTAAATTTGAACATCCTCCCTGCTGCGTATTACTCCCTCTTTACTAAATGAACATAAAAGTTCTTGATTGAACTTAATTATCAGCACTTTTAGTTTCACAAAACTTTTATGGTTTTTTTTTCCATTTGTTTGTTTTTGTACTGCTGCCATCCACCATTTCTTATACTTCTGAAATGCTGACTGGATGAAAAATGACTGGACGATCTTTTTAATGGCAATTAATAGTAAAAGTTGCACAACCAGATGTGTTGTTTGTTTTACATGTGTTCTGACACTTGTCAGGCTGTCATTGTAAATAAAAATCCGTTTTTAATGCCTTGCCAGTCATTTGTCTTGACATTTCTTTCTGCCTGTCATAATCTCTCAGTTAAAGTGCCATTATTTGACTTTTTTAGGCCAGTGGAGAGAGAGTCAATCTGTTGATCAGCCGACCAGGCAAGCAGACCGTAGCCGTGCACACTGGCTCCAGTGCTGCCCGTGATAGCTGGTGCCATGAACATTTCCTTCCTCTGCCACGTACAGCTGCCCCGAGCCCAGGTCTGCCACATCTTACCCGCTCATCCACCCATAGGGTGAGTCCCAAACCTTCAAGAATGGGGGTTATGGATTGCGTCTGGTCTCAGTGGTTCTACTCCAGTCCAGTTCAGTTTGTAGTTCAAAAGCAAACAGCTCTGATTCACTCTGTGGAGGCAATGTATGGCATCATGTAAGGCATTACGTTAAAAAAAATGTGTGTGTAGCAATGTTAGAGATGTTGGCTTACTTTAAAGTAGTGCTTGCACCAAAAGAACATCTATCACAACATTACCAACTAGATGGTTGATAATTTTTTTATAGCAGCAAACTAGGATTTTACATTTGATACATTTAGCATACGCTCTTATTCAGAGTGACGTACATTTCCTAATTACAGAGGGTAGTCTGCCTAGAGGGTCTTTCTCTGGGTCTTTGGTGCTACTGCTGGAAGTAGGATACAGCTGGGTTTAAACCATCTTTTAGGTTCATAGAATCTTACCACTATGTCATTACCATTTTTAGCGTATAAACTATCTTGAAGTATGTGTGTTTGAGAATGAACCAGTTATCTAGTATTTGTCAATAGTCATCTTTGGTCTAGTGATAGGACGCATGCCTATATAACAAGAGATCTGGGGTTTGTCCTTTCTGTGAGGCCCTTAACACCAAGCACCAAACCCACACAGGGAGAGCATGCACACTCCACACAGAAAGGCCCTATGGCCAACCTGGGGATCGAAGCCAGGACCTTCTCGCTGTGAGGCAGCAGCGCTAACCACTGCGCCACTGTGCTGCCCTGACCCCAAGTTGATCCAGGGAAACCAGGCTTTGGTCCCTTTGGCTCCGGTTGGGATTAAGCGACTCAGATAATGAATGAATGGATGAAAGTTGCTAACTGACAAATGCCATGAATATAAATTTCATCTACTCAACATAACTGGAAAAAGTTTGTCTCAGCAGGATGAATGTAAATGTTCTAGATTTTTCATTCATTCATTTTCTGAACTGCTTAATCCCTATTGGGGTTGCGGGGGCTGGAGCCTATCCCAAGACCATGGCCACAAGGTGGGGACCAACCCTGGTCAGGGGCCAACACACCACAGGGCACACAAACACACTGTCAGTCACACCTTACGGGGCCAATTCAGATTTACCAATGAGCCTATAGTGCATGGTTTTGGTCTGAGGAAGAAACCAAAGCCACATGAACACGGGAAGAGCACACAAACTCCACACAGAAAGGCCCTACGACCAACCCGGAGATTGAATCCAGAACCTTCTTGCTGTGAGGCGGTAGCGCTAACCACCGCGCCACTGTGCTGCCCCACTTTCTAGATTTGAACAAAAAATAATGTGTAAACTATCTGTTATCTTGCATCTACTATCTATTCTCCTCAATGTAACTTCCTGTAACATAGGCAAGAACTTTCTACTAACATTATTTTCACTGTGGGTACCATAGTGGGAGCCCTAATTCATGAGCTCCTGATACGCCTCCAGTTTATCCTCATGCATTCATTCATTCATGCATTTTCCAAACCGCTGTAATCCCAACTGGGGTCGCGGGGGAACCGGAGCCTATCCCGGCAACTTTCGGGCGCAAGACGGGGACCAGCCCTGGGCAGGCGCCAACACACCGCAGGGCACACACACTCACACATTCATACCCTCATACCTTGAGGGCAGTCGCCAGTTAACCTATAACGCATGCCTTTGGACTGTGGGAGGAAGCCCACGCAAACACAGGGAAAGCATGCAAACTCCACACAGAAAGGCCCTACGGCCATCCCCGGGGTTCGAACCCAGGACCTTCTCGCTGTGAGGCGGCAGCTCTAACCACTGCGCCACCGTGCCGCTTATCCTCATGCAGTTATCATTTATTAGTTGTTTTTGATGGATCGCTTATGTGATTGATTGTATGGAGCGAGCGCTAGAGACACTCCGGGGATAAACCTTGCTAATGTTTGGAAAGCTCATCAGAGTCAGAATCAGTGGCACTTAAGCGAAGCGCTTCCCTCTTCTTTTCCGCTCTAGCTCTGAAAAGATTTACAATTTAGCATGTGTGTGTGTTAGGACCTCTCTCAGTGTGTGAACTGCAAGGAGAAACACATCACTGTGAAGAAGGAGCCCCACGAGTCACTGGGAATGACGGTGGCCGGGGGGCGGGGCAGCAAAAGTGGAGAGCTGCCCATTTTTGTGACAAGCGTCCAACCGCATGGCTGCCTGTCACGGGACGGGAGGATCAAACGAGGTTAGCCACACCCTCAAATTCCATTATACTGTTTCCTTTGCTGTTTGTGTCCGTCCTGGCATACTGTTACTGCAATTTTTACAGCAGGTCACCGCTAATGCCATCAGTGTCACCAATCAAGATTTCTTTATCATTATAAATCATTTCTGATGTCATGATGATAAAGCGTTCTTTAGCCTGGTGACCTCTCTTGTCCTTGAAACTTTGATCTGAGGTTCAGGTCAGCTTTCATTCATGAATTATGATCCACTAAATCTAAGCCTTATTGATGCTTGGGTGTGAAATAGTCAAAAGATAGTAGGTGCAAAGACACTTTTGGAATCCAAATGCTGTTTTGGTTGTGCATTGGATCGGCAAGGCTTATATTTGTTAAAAATGAATGGATCTTATGGATGAATGGATCAGATAAGTGTTCTTTTTAAAACTGGTGGTGGGTATGTTGGGAAAGTTTTCTTCTGAAAATCCTCGCATTAAGCTCCATTAATAGTGTTCAGCCTGATTCTCTGCCCAGGTGATGTCCTGCTTAGCATCAACGGTCAAGACCTGACCTGCCTGAGCCACAGCGAAGCGGTCGGCACCCTGAAGTCCAGCGCTGCGTCCTGCTCCGTCCAGCTGAGGGCGCTGGAGGTCAGCATGGTGGACGAGCCGGGCCAGGACGAGGGGCTGTTGCCACACCATGAAAGCGAATATGATGCCAGCTGGTCGCCATCTTGGGTCATGTGGCTTGGTCTCCCCAGGTGAGGATTATGTTAATTCGCCAAATGCACCTTGATCTTATTAAACAAATGCTAATGAGCGTTAATGGATGCAAGGTTATGCAGCCACCGCAAAGGATCGCGGGCAATGAAAGATGCTGCATTTAGCTCCTCTGCTCCCCAAAGCGGAGACGAAGACACTTGATTCATTTCGGTGAGGCAGCCTTTAATAGGATGTACTTTACGCACTGTGCATTTCTTTTTTTAGACCAGTAACAATTGCTCCATTGGGATGCACGGAAATAGCCACCTCACCTTGGTGTGCAACGATCCAAAAATCTTTTTACATCAGTGAAAATGACGTGGCCTGGGCCATCAGTACGGCCGAGTTTTGGATGTTCACCTACTTATTTCTCGTGTCCTAAACTGAGTGCCGTCAGAATTAAGGACACTTGAGCTATTTTGGATTAAGAACGGTTCTGTAACTATACTGTTCTGGAGAATGTGTGCTGTAGAAGAGATTATGATCAGGATCTTTGGCTAAAAATTTAGTGTGAAATCTCAGTTGCTCAAACTCTATCTCTCTTGTCAGCTCAGGCTAAGGCCGGGACACAGAGCGCTTTCAGTCCTGTTTTCTCCGTCTCTCATTCACTCCATTTTTCCCTCTCTTCCGCCACCCCCCCACTCCTCTGCACCCTTCTGTCTCCTTCCCTTCTCCTGTCATTATGCCAAACCCCTTCTCATCCAATCCCTCAGTCCTCCTTCTCCTCCCCCACGTCTGCAGCTGTCCCTTCTTTTTTGTCCATCTGTGGTTCTGACTTCCGTTCCTCTTCAGGCCCAGTTCCTTCCGATCTTTCGTCTCCTCCCTGTTTCTTTCTGTCTCTTCCTAAAGTGTGCTCTAACTTCCGCCACTGTTGCTCTTCCTTTTCATCCGACTCAGTAACCTGCACAGTAGCCATGAGATTGTGCTGCGCCGGAGTCACCCTGGCAGCTGGGGCTTCAGCATCGTTGGAGGTTATGAGGAAAACCACAGCAATCAGGCTTTCTTCATTAAGACCATTGTGTTAGGAACACCAGCTTACTACGATGGACGTCTGAAGTGAGTGAATGGTTCAGCGATGCTCAGTGAAATAAGTCAATTCTCTTTTAAACACTAGCGATGCACCTCTACCACGCACTAATCATATACCAGTGACTGGCATCATTACTTTATGTGTAAGACAACATCAATCTGTGCTTAAACATTACTTTCCTGCCATTGCAAAATGCAACTCAATTACAACTCAGTATGGATAGGTGGATGGATACATACATGGATAGATGAATGGACGGATCAATGCCTGGATAGTTGGGTAGATATATTGATTGATACATGGATAGATGAATACATACATACATACAAGCATGGATGGATAGATAGCTACTGAATATTAAATCCCAAACTAAAGCAAACAAACCTATCACAATTCAAATAGGTAGTATAAGCAAGTGATTTAATAAATCAGTCCATTATCTTTTTCCAGTGTCAACTACTTGAGTCAGTATCAGGGTAATATCGGATATCAGAAACACATTGCTGCATCGCTGCTCTTAATAAGTACTTGTTACGCCAATAAAAGTAATATTGTTCTCCATTATGCTTTCAATGTTACTGCATGCTCTACTTTCATGCCAGTGGAACCTCGTTTTCCTTCTGATACTCAAAACATCAACAAGTAGCATGATCATGTGCCTACTCTGAGTCAGTTCCTGTCTCTGGCTCCAGGTGTGGTGACATGATTGTGGCGGTCAATGGCCTGCCCACAGCGGGCATGAGTCACTCGGCCCTGGTGCCCATGCTGAAGGAGCAGCGCAGCCGGCTGGCTCTCACTGTCGTCTCCTGGCCTGGCAGTCTGGCATAGCCGTGTCACGCCATCCAAGACCAACTAAGCGATTTATCAGTCCAATCTCCCGCCCATCGTCGTCACAGAGGCGCCATACTGTCCATGTGAGTCTCAGAACTTGAATGCTTCACTCAATGCTGAATAAACCAGGCCTTAGAATACCCTGCCACGCCATTGAGGCCACACCCCTCTGGAGAGCGGCCGTAAGGCCCACCCATGACTTGGCTGACCGACGGCCTGCCTTGCCAGAGGTTTTATATATCGATATGTGTTATCTCTGTGTTTGTGTGTTTATGTGTGGGGACAAATGCGCGCTTGTGTGTTTGAATGAGTGTACGTGTACAGGTGTTTAATAAATAATTATTTCCCACAGAAACACGTGTAATGAGTCAGCATTGAAAAAGTCACTGTGATTACAGGTTAATACTGTTTAGACATGAAAGTAAATGTCTGTGCTGGTTTAAGCCTAGTATTCTTCTAGAGAAGTTTCAAACTAGTCACTTACTCCAATGAAAAGACCAAAAAAAAAAAGGATAGAAAAAGTTACCTAGGACAACAGGTAACATTTACCTTGATTACTAGTGAAGTTGGATGTGGCATGTGATAGAATGCCATGTTGCATTTTAGGAGGTGGTTCTAAACAGACTTATGTGCTGAAGTACAAGTGGAATTAACAAGCAGCAGCAAGACTGAGGCCAGGGAATGGTTCTAAATTAAATGTGACCTGATCTGCCGTAATGAGTCGGAAGGGGGCGTTCTATTTATTTAGATACGGGCCGATTATGTTGACAAACATACATTTTTTTTCTTTTTTGGTCTTATATGAAGGTCTTCAAAATTAATCTGGTCACCAAAGGGAAGGGAAAAAAAAAAAAAAAAAAAAAAACTTTTTATTTCGATGTTTTTCAACATAATCGGCCCGTATCTAAATAAATAGAACGCCGACATCCGACTCATTACAGCAGATCCGGTCACAAATATACTGGGAAATGTTAATGTTAAGTTTTACATTTCAAGTCAACAACCACAAGTGCAGAGAAGTTATGGGTTTATTTGACAAGCTTTTAACCAACTGAAAGAAACAGAGTTAAGCCAAAATGAGATAGTTGTCCCACTTCAGTCAAGGTTTAGAACTATTCTGAGAAGGTGACTTGTTTAATGAGATGTTCTGCAGACATTCAGACAGTGCAGAGGCATCTGGAACATTAGATTTCTTTGGACTCCTCCTCCTTGGTTTGAGCGTTTTCTGCAGTATTAAGAGGGGGGGGGGGGGGGTCAACACAAAGTATCATTCTTTTGAAGCCATTTAGAAGACTAAAAGTACCTTCAGTTTTTTCTTCATTGGGTCATGGACTACGCCATGTCGCTTCAGACTTTCCTATAACCATAAGGTAAATGTTTATTTATTAAAACGTTAGTTTTCATCCCTCAGAGATTCGTATACTCTCACCAGGTATAACTCACCGCCATAGCAAATGCTTTACCACACCCTTCATGAGAGCAGACAAAAGAACGCTTGCCCTCATGGATGGAGAGAATGTGGTTCTGTAGATTGAAATGTTTGGTGTATGTTTTTTCACAGCCCTCCTTGGTGCATTTAAACACCCGACGTTCACCCAAGTGGACAAAGCGTTTATGATTCTTCAAAAACCAGGGTTCCTTAAAGGCCTTATTACAGTCCTCACATTGCACAGTCACTGCAAACAGAAGCAACACACCAAACAAAACTTAACCGGGTCATGACTACACCAGGTGTTAAGACTGCCATAACTAGTAATTCCAAAACAATGATACTTGGGTACATAGACATTAAAAATCAAACATTTAAGGACTGAAGATATTTGAAGTGCATTGGCTTACCACTTTTCTACATTACACAAACTCACTAAAGACGTGTCCAAGATGCACTAGACAGAAGTGATTTTACTCCATCTAACAGACACCTAGCCCAGGTGAAATGGTACCTCTATGTTCTGCATGCCTGTGGACCTGGTACTCTGTCCATGTCTTTCCATGGAAGGGACAACCCTCCTCAGCACATGGATAACCTGAGTTCAGACATTGTAATAATCATTTTGTCAGACCAAGCAAAGAACTAACCAAGTGGAAAGATTAAAATAAATCAGTTACCCTGATGGACTTTCTCATGCTTTTTCAAAGCTTTTGAAGTAATGTATTTATTCTCACATCCATTAAATCGGCACCTGAAAGTGTGGTTTTATATATGCAGTTAAAGTAAAATACAAAGCCACAAAGTGGAGGTAAAAAAACATTGTGGGTACTTACTCAAACGCAAGCAGATTTGTGTGCTCATATTTGTGGGTCTTCAGTTGTTTTTTCTTATTGAACTCCTTCCCACAACTCTCAGAGTCACACTGAAGACACATTAAACAGCAAATCAACAATACAGAAGCTTGGTGGAATTCTAATAGTCATCTTGCTTGAATTAGCAGCTCAAGGTGCCACTCACCACATAGAGCTTCTCTTTGTGCTCATGCACACGCTCAATGTGGTTCTTCAGAGCATTGCTTGTGGAAAAAGCCTTAGTACACTCTTGATCTGAGCACCTGTGGAACACAAGTACACACCAGTCAACTGGATTTAGAGAACAGGCTTTAATGTAAAACAGGATGGAACTCACTGGTAAGGTTTCTCTCCACTGTGGCTCAGCCGGTGTCTAGTGAGCTGGCAGCGAGTGCAGAAGCTTTTGTCACAGCCATCACACACAAAAGGTCTCTAACATTCAACAGAAAATAATCCAGAGTGATTAGATACAAAACTGCCCCACGAAGTAACTAGGGGTGAATGATACTTCAGTATTGCTTATAAAAGAGATTTATTATACCAAGTAACAATTAATAACTTTGACTTACAAACCAGCCCTTCTACTTCTTTCAAGAACCCGTAAATCAAAGTTATAAAGGCGACAGCCCTTTTTTGGCTAATTAGGCATGGAAAATAAAAAGGCGATTATGTTGGCGGTGGTTTCGAAAGGCTCTGGAAATTCAAGGTGAACCTTAAATACCGTCTTGAGTTTTGTGTTTTAATACCATTCATAAGGTTACACTGCTAAAATGAAATAGGTTTTTAGCCTCGACAAGCACCAAACCAGAAAAGGGCAACATGAAACAGTCTAAAAGTTCAAAATGTGCGATTAAAGTTTGTCCTCCACTTACTCTAACCCCCACCCCATGTTTTACTTACCAAGCCCGTGTGTTTGCTGTAATGCGCCTCCAGCTTCCACAATTTAGAAAACGAGGCTTTACAGTCCAAGAACGAACAGCCGAAGTTTTTAGTAGGATCTTTAAATCGTTCGCCCATTTTTTCTTTTTTTAAATTTGGTCGATTCGGACGTCGACCGTATGTTTGTTAGTTGCTGTCAAGCAGAAACAATTTTTCGGTGTATAGTCCCCACCGTTGGACAATACGTTTTCGCCACGTTTTATCGTCAACGGATCGTACCATTTGGAGCGCTGTGAGAAATAAATAGGTGGTGCAGAATATAATAAAGAAGACGTGGTTTGGAAATGTAGTGTATTAAAGCGATCATAAGCCACGTCAAGAATTGTCTTAATTTTATAGTAAAAATTTATAGTTATGATCATAGTCATTCCGAGCAAAATTTCGAACAGTCCCTAATTAAAATTGGCCGCCCTTTTTGCGTCACGTGACAGCAATTGATCGTCCAGGCGTCGTTAATAGATTCAGATCAAGAGAAGAATAAGGACACCCAACTCTGAAGTAAAGGGAGCCTATAAATGGCAACTAATAGAGAGATATCTTTTTATGTTTAGAGTAAACTAATTAATAAGTACCACGTATTAATGCCAACTTTATGCTGCCATTGGCCTGTAAACTTTGTTATTGGGGATGAAGGTCTTTGGGATTGCCTTGACAAGGATTGATGAGGGCATTAAACTGTCAGAAGTGGCTCCTAGTAGTGCATAAATATACCTGTCTGCGTCTACGGGACTGCAAGACAACTTAGACAAAACACATGCAATACACACATGGAATTTATGAGGGTAATCACAGTTTATTAAAGACTGGTATGGCATACTAACTTGTCTGATATAATGATTTACTGCAGTTGAACTTCCAAAACAGTGTCCCAAAATGCCCCATTTGACTTGCAATGACGAAAAGACACCAGTGGCACCATTAGCACCCCCTGGAACTTTTTATTCATCTGACCTTTTAGGCCTCTGATCCTATCTGGTACCCCACCTTCCTCCTCCACCTTATCCGGTCGTGCCTTGTTCCAACCCTTCTACTGCTCTGGAGAGAATCAATAAATCTGTCACTGTATCTGAATGACCATGGTCTGTCCTGATAACCAGCAACAAACAAAAAGACAAACACTAGCTCTTGGCCATGGCGTGTAATGCCTTTCATGGTGATTGTTGTAGAAGTGCTAGACTCAGTAAAACCATCACTGTGGCGTCTAGCTCCTTGCATCTTACCTTGCCAGGAATCATACTTTCACGTACAAGCTAGAGACAGAATATGTAAGAGAGTATGAGGGAGAACGAGACATTTAGAGGATGAAGACAGCCTGATGTCTGGTCCTCCTATCTATGTCTTCAGTGTTTGCTTGTTCCAGCGGTTAATGTGTAACGTCAGGTCGATATGGCTGCCGCGTTGCTTGACGGCCTCAATCTGTGAGTGTCAAGCAGGCATGATTAAGGAGCTCATACTGCATGACTGCTTTCATCCACCCCCCCTTCTCCACCCTCTCCTCTTCCCCTGACTCTGTTTACTTTCCCTTTATTCAATCAGTAACTGCTATGAGTCAGAGCCTCTCAGCACCTCTGGCCCTGGTGCACAGGGGCCAAAATTGGGTGCCTGACCTGTGGAAATGTATGTTTTAGCTCTCATTTGGGATATGTTAATTGGTAAATTACTAATGTCATCCCAATAAGCATTTCTCACTTTTAGAGAATCTTGTTATATCTTTAGTTTTTTTGAAGCACACGAGGAGCTGAAGATTTCACTACTTTCACTATATACTTCATCTCAAGTCTGAGTAAAAGCTTAGTCACAAGAAATGTATTTTTCTTTCAGTCAACCCACAAGTTAAACTTCTAAAAATGGTATTGTAATACCAAACAAAGAATTTGGGTTGGGTTGAATCTTAACACCAAAAGCCCTAAAATGCCACTGATCAATACTGGAACATGTCATTTGTTGATGGATTACATTGACTTTTACCTATGTAAGACCTGGTCACCTGAATGCAAGTGGTTAAATACATATGTGTATACCAACACTGGGGTGATAGCACAGGGAATGTTATCTTCTGCCCTCTGGGGACAATGGATAGGGACAGCAAGCATCGAGGTTATCTGGTCATTCCTGCATGTTCTCACAATGCACTGACCCATCATCTTATCACATGTACCTGCACCAAACAGATCAATGTGTTGTGGGAAGAAAACTGGAGATTCGCTCTGATATTACCAATCCACCTGGGACAAGCAGGTTTACTAGCCACAAACGTATTAGCTAGATATGACTAATGTCATGCAACAGAGAATTACAGTTCAGTGGCAAAAATGACCATGAGAAGACTTTTTGGATATGAAATCGAACAGAAATGAAACAGCCTGAGACACTTTGTAAGAACATTTCTATTCAGGCCTCCTTGTCTCTACCTCTTTGTAACACACACACACACACACACACACACACACACACACACACACACACACACACACACACGTGTGTTGCTGCTATCTCAGGAAACTGCCCCTAATTGAAGTAAATATTGGGTAAAGTACTGAGGAGGGATGAGATAACATATTTGTCAGATATCCAGTCAACCATTCAAACTCTCTGGTTACACAGCATATGACAACATTGAGAGGACTTTCCATGCACACCATGACACACACATTGGCCTATGTGAACATAGCAAAAAATATTCATGTTTAAGTGTGCCCACACGACAAGCAAATATATCAGCATGTTATCAAGTACTGACCACTTTGAGAAAAAAACCGAGCCCTTACATCATGCTTTTATATTAAAAGTGTATAACTTTTAACTGAGCATCCTTTTAGTGTACTTAAATCTAAACACCTATGATGAAACAATCAAGTTAAGCTTAAGCTTGACTCATGAATGCAAGTTGGTTTTATGTAGTGGGCTATTTATTTGTAGCTTGTATTTTCAAATATAAAAATTAAAACTACTAAAATGACTCATATCAACCTTGGAATCCTTTACTTTGTCTTTTTACAATTAATTGTAACATTTACTAATTTAAAATCAATTTCACCATTTTGTACTTGTATACAAAGGCTGTGTACTTGAAATCTGACAATCTTTACCAACATTTGAGTAATAATAAAGCAATATGCCCTTTGCCAATCCAGATGCAGACCATTAAAGAATGCTAATCATTGCCAGTAACACCCTTCTTACTTTTCTGAAATGACTGGTAGATCAAGACCACCCCCTAGTGTGCACCATGTTGACTGTCAGTGCAAAGGCATAAACTTGGAACAGAATTGATCTGTCACTAAACAATTCAGTGAACTCTGTCAATAAATGTTTCTTTTAATAAAATCTCAGTTAGCCAAGTAAGAAAAAAGCCAAGATGTTCCAGTAAATTAATTCTTCAAATGAACAAGTCTTCCCTTCTGGCCTGTAATGCTGGGTGTATGGGGTTCAGGTTGTCAATATAGCAGTTACTGTACAATGGCTGATCACCCGGAAGTCAGATAGTACTAAATTTGAAAGGTTTTAGATTAACTAATCAGCAGACCCTTGTATTGAATGCTTATGACCCATGTTAACAAATCTAAGACACAGTCCTGCAATTTAGCCATCCATATATCCTAATTACTATTTGGAAACTCGGCTCACCACCTGGTACCAGATCTAGTGAATTCGTCAGACTCTTTCTCCATGCTCCACATGGACAGAACAGTGGAGGCAAACAAATCTAAAGGTATGGACTCCATGGTGCACACTGATAGGAGTACAGCAGCATTCATTCTCTCACTCACCTCATCTGGAATATCTGAACATCAAATGTTGGTCCTTCTACCTGCCTCAAGTTCAACTTGGTTATTACAACCGGTCTACATCCCACCTCATGCAGACACAGGTATGGCCTTGTCTGAATTACACAACATGCTTAGACCAATACAAAACAAACACCCAGACGCAGCATTCCTTCTGGTGGGGGAGTTTAATAAGAACAGCATAAGAACAAAATGTGATCACACAAGAACTGTGGCCATAAAGAGTTTTATTTGGTCAACAGACTTATGCCATGAACTCATAGGGGATGGGCTCCAGCAGCTGGGGCTCATTGTTCTTGGTACTGACAAAGTGGGCAGGGCGAGGGGCAGCAGGCTGTAATCACAAGAAAAATGGAATGAAAACATTAACAGGTGAATATCAAAAAGATAAAAGACAAACCACATAAATAGACCAATCCCATACACAAGATAATCAGGGCAATAGAATAGCAAGCAAGTAAATTACTGCATGAAATGTAACTTTGTGAAGCAAATCCACGCTGACTAACGCATAAAACAAAACTAGCAATTAACTAACTAGACCTTTCCTCATGGGCAAAAAAGCCCCCCTAACTGTTAAAATGAAAAAAGAAAGATAAAATGAGTAATAAGGCATGTACTCAGGCTGTAAAACTGAAGCACCGAATCAGAAAGAAAGATACTCATTGATTCACTTCAATTTAAGAAAATCCAGATCTAAACAACGTTAGCTCATAGCCTCACCTGACGCTTCAGCTCCACCCAAGTGTTCTGCTGCTTGGCCTCCATCTTCCTCTTTTCATTCTCCTTGACACGCTGCAGAAAGCTGTCCCTGCTCTTTGAGTGCTTAATATGCTCGATGCGCACATTAATTCTCTTAGCCAGGATCTTGCCCCTTGTAAAGATTAAAAAGATGTATGTCAGTAGTGGAATGTGGACAAAGCTGCATAATTCCATGCATATCAAATATATGCCCTTATTGACAATCTGGTATAGACACGAAGCAGGCTAACCAGGGTGTATAAGGCTGACTGCTATTCCCCATATGAATGACCATATAGGACACAGGCCCTCATGGCAAAGTGAAAATGGGGTGGGTGGGTACAAAACTTTGTACTTGCCATTTCACCACACTGACATTAAAACAACCCATCGTGACATCAATATTTTAAGTTTTTTTGGATTTGAACTTACTTGACCTGCTTGTTGACAATAATGCCTACAGCGTGCTGTGTGACATTGTAAACACGTCCTGTTTTGCCGTGGTAGCACTTATGGGGCATGCCCTTCTGAATGGTTCCCGTGCCCTATTAAAAGGAGACATTAGGTACAGATGCATTGAAAAATCAAAGATTCAACACACGTTTAATTATTCAGACAAACACCAATACAGAGGCCACTCACCTTGATATCAACAATGTCGCCTTTCTTGTAAATGCGCATGTAAGTGGACAGAGGAATTTGGCCTGTGGAGGAAAATGCTCCCAGTAAGGTTCCACCTCACTCATACACCAAGTGAAATATTTTATATCGAAGATAAAACTTCATGCTCACCATGTTTGCGGAAGGGCCTGGCAAACATATACCTGGTTCCCCTCCTCTTGCCTCTTGTGTTCGTCATGGTGCCTGATTACTGATTATGGACAGAAAAGACAAATGAGCAATTAATCACTAAAATGCTTTAGTGTATTATATCTGTGTATGACAAGAATGACCTAGCATTAGTGATTATTATAATACAATTGATAGTGTCAGTGTAAAATTATTTGTACTTCTACTACACAATGGCATGAAAAATATAGCCACTAAAGAAAGACATTGCATGAAAATGCAGGAAATTTCAAGAACTGTAAATGGTGAATTCCAATACAACAGCTTTGTGACTCTAAAGGGGAACTTGTCAATTCTACAAGAGAACTAAGTATTCTGAGATTAAGGCATAGTACAACTCTAGAAAAAGAAAATTTGGTACCACTTTCCAACATGCATTAAATAAAAGAAAATGCAACGTGGATTTGATCGTACCGCCATGAAGTATTGATTCATCATGAAATCAAACCCCAAAACACTTTCTATTCATTAAAGATGGGAAATCGTAGTTGTCAACCACCAAACCGGTCAAGCCAACTGACTCAAAAGGCAACATCGTGTAGGCATTAAGCAGCTCAACTTTATAGATGCACAAAAAAATGTGTTAGCCTCCAGCCGGGCCTCCTTATTTTTGTCTGCGCTATAGACCATTACAAGAAAATCTATACACTGCTGCTATATTGCGATTGTAGTAAAACACAGTGTATATACAATCACTACACATTTACTGGGCTATTTAGAACTTTTGTTGCGGGAATCTTGTCTTGAGGATCCGCTCGCCGTGACACGCAGAACCACACGTGCAGCTGCGAAAGCCCCACGCGCTCCTATATTAGCATTTAACACTCCTAAAATAAGGTCAACCACCGCCGTTTCCTTCACGGCGACCGACACACGTAAACCTGTGTCGTTTCTAAACGGATGCGTCCGATAAATTGTAGCAAAAACTCGTTTTAATGAACAATTACGGGAGAACTTCTTACCCCCGGTTGCTCGCAAGATGGCGGGTACGGCGGAAAGAGAGAGGCGGGGTCCTGCGGCGCGTCCATCTAAGCATAACGTAGGAGCCCATGGAGATTGCCTGAATAAAAATAGAGGACGCACGAGTGCCTGAATATAACCCGTCCGCTACAGGCTGCCTGTTTGCCAACAGAGTCACCTGTACTACGTGTAAAACAAAACCAAACAAATCGTTTTGAGGGTGCTTAGGTGACTGGCAACAATGATGTCTGCTAAGTCGAGTTAAAAGACGTTTTCCCTCACACAATATATTTGCTAGCGGTTGAATCGACACAGGTGTTGAGATTTGACGTGATTTTTGTAGAGACGTAAACAGCAATGGAAAAACAACGTTACATTTGTTTAAGTCACAAAGTTGGTCAAATGGGCTGTAATAATGATAATTTATGTGGAGGCGCGCTAAGACCCGGTGGAAAGTCGATTGCACTGCAATCTGTAACCCACCAGGGACTGGGCTGCGTCCGAAACCGCATACTAACGTACTAGCGTCCCGGCAGTTGGCGTTCTAATTCGCATAACAATGTAGTATGGTAGTATGTGGTTTCGGACGCAGCCTTCGTCTTTCGCCTCCGCGCGGCGATTGGGTGGAAGATGGCGCTGGGCGAATGGAAATCCTAATGACAGTTTCCAAATTTGCCTCTTTTTGTACCATGGTAAGGACACGCATTCGAAATCTGGACGTTTCCGGACCCTCGCCGGCCACCGAGCAATCTGCTTTGCTACGATTTGCGGATTTGAGCCAGTCGTCTCTCCCTTTGGGTTGCCAGGTTTCCATGGCTTGCAGTCGCGAGCTGTCTTCTCGCTCGCCGTCTGGGGCTGTTTCCGTAGGCCTGATAATTAGCCGCTGGTGCAAAACGAGTCGCTTTATTCCGTCGTTTGATTTGGGTTGTGATTTGTTTGACCCCGGTGACCGAAGCGTCGTCCGTGAGGGGTTTATGGGTGCTAAACGTCAAGAAGGCGGCTCTAGATGATATTCTCATACAGTGAGAATGGCTAGCAATGACAACTTAATGACAGAATGCGAAGTAATTTTTACAGATATTGGTGTAAATCGGGTTCTGTGTTGTCTGGAGTCGGTGCTTTAGACGTACCATTAAAAGCCTTAAACCGTAGGCGTTGATCAGACGTGGCTGTTAGTCGGCAGAGCTGCAAAGGGCGCAGTTGTAGCACGAAATTCTCGCTTCGGTTTGTTGCCCTAAGCGCAGGAAAGGTGACATCATACTAGTTTTGCACAATATATCGTTCTAGCGTCGTCATCGCGGTTTGCACAGGCTGTAGAAACATCGCAGGGCATGCCATCTCAAAGTAAGGTTTAATCAATCAATTGCATTATGCTGCAACTTTTTGCTGCGAGGTGCAACGAGGAAAATACCACGTATGATATAGCAGTTAACTACGAGTTAAGGGCTCTTATGATTAAAGTTAAAGAAAATATGTTTCACACTTAGAGGAAGAAAGCCTTTGATATTTATTGCAGGGAAAAATATTACAATGTCTTTTCCCCCTTATATCGCAACCCTGCATCATGCCTTGTAGGTTCCCTAATACCATAAGCTTGCATACAACCTTGCTACAGTAGCTATATCCAGCGTAATATCCATGGATCAGATGATTTGGGTTATTTTTGCAGTGGAAATTAATAATAATAATAATAATAATAACAACAACAATAGTTACCTTTTTGCTGAAAACATTATTGAAAACCCTTTTTAGGGCGACCCATAATTTCTTCAACTTTATCAAAAGTTGATGTGTGGTGGCGGCAGTGGCTTAGAGGTAGGGCATTCGGTTATGAACTGCAAGTTTGGGGATTTAAGGCTGGCTCTGTCCTGCCTCCATCATACTTCCAGGGTTACCCACCCTTAAGCCTCTGAGCAATATCCTTAACCCCAAATGTGTTCCATGAAGACTGTTTCTCTAATTAGGATATGGAAGTTGGAAGAGCATCAGATAGATGTAGTAAATATCAAAATTTAACACTGTAAATTGTAATCACTTAGACTTCTCTTTGTTGATTAGTCATGGGAAATGAGCTAAGAAGATATAGCATTAAATTTGCCTTGCACAATTGTAAATGTGCATATTCTGGTGATAGTGCTGAAATGATATTATGAAGCTCTACTTGTGATTTTTTTGTACACTGTACCAACTTCTGATTTCTTTATACAGACCAGTCTGCATTTTTATATCAATATCTTACTTCACTGTTCATTGAGTAGCATGACTTTTCTGCCCTGGTGTTAGTTTAATTTGATTAAAACAGCTTTATACTTCACGTTTTTTTATATCTTAGGGCGCCAATGCCTCCGCTTTGGAGAAAGAGATTGGCTCGGAGCAGTTCCCTGTCAATGAACACTACTTTGGACTGGTCAATGTAAGCAATTCATTAAAGTCACATCACATTTCTGCTGCTTTGTCTGCCTCTGATTCTGATAAGACCTTTGTTAATGTGTGGATTTTGACATGCAGTTTGGGAACACCTGTTACTGCAACTCCGTGCTCCAGGCCCTCTACTTCTGCCGGCCTTTCCGGGAGAAAATCTTGGCCTACAGAAGCCAACCCAGGCGTAAAGAGAATCTGCTCACGTGCTTGGCTGATCTATTCCACAGCATCGCCAACCAGAAAAGGAAGGTGGGGGTCATCCCTCCAAAGAAATTCATCACACGCCTACGGAAAGAAAATGGTGAGCGACGAGTGCCAAATAAATAAAAAAAATACATGTGGAGTAGGAGGAAGTTCTAGTAATTGTTGGTCAAAATATAGTTTTTATGTGTGGATATTTAACATCATTGTGGCATACTGACTTTGCATTGAAAGAAAGTAGTTTCAAAGCAAGAAGCCGGTCTAATGCTTCTCTTTTGATCAAATATGAATCATGTAATGTTAGTGATTAGTTCAATTCAAACTGTTAGAGGAAACCAATTTATAAATGTAAACAATTTAAACAAAAATGTATTTGATTTAAATTTAAGTAGGTCATTTACCAAATCCATTCAGTAATTTTTCCAGAACATATTATGTTCTCCTCACATGGAGTCGGTGCAACTAAATTGTATCTACTTAAAATTAGAGCTGAAACGATTATTCGAATAACTCGAATAATTCGATTACAAAAAAATGGTCGAGGCAATTTTTCTAGAATCGAAGTTTCGTTTAAGTCATTTAAATCGCTACAGCATACGCCGCTTATTAATGACGCAAAATATTTTCAGTGGCGCGATCAAGGCGAGAATAGATCCCTCTGTATGTGAACGCATTTGTGAGATATTTCGTGCACAAAAACAGAAGTAAATTCATGAAAACGCATAAATGACATTTTTTGCCATGTAAACACGCACGCTGTTTGTAAGCGCCATTACTCGCTAAAACGCTCCGTTTCCGTCAAAACGTCCCCTTTATTACAGACAAAACGCATATTTTATCTGATAAATAACCACAACAACCAGCGTTCTACTCACAATACAGCCGTTTATTGAGATTTTCCCATCGATTTTTTTCATAGTTCGTTCCGCAACGCGCTGGACCCTTTATTGTGACGCGGCTCCGAAGCGTGCGCAGGGGATTGTGGGAAATGCAGTTCTCTTCCAGAAAGGCCAAAAGTAACTCATTTTATTGGCCAAATTGGTTCAAAATGACCCTTGAACTTCATGTTTCTTCATTTTCAATTGAATACAACAACATAAAGTGTATATGACTAACTTCTACTCACAGTAGAATACGCCTAATAACAAATGTATTGTCATTTTTATTTACATTTTTTTATCCGAAAAATCTAAGTGCACTCTATTGAGTTACTTCCAAAAATATATTTTTCTGTTGAGTTAAATCATAAGAATGAGTGACTGCAAGTTTGTCAGTAATACCAGCTTAATTCTTTCAGTAAGATATGCTATCAGGTTTTACAGTGTACTTGGTTTCTCGTATGGAGGGAATGGTTGTAATGGACCCTTAATGGATCTAAAAACACTGACCAACACTCAATCATTATCAACTTGTCCACCGTTTTAGCCATTGCATTATACAGATATTCTTAATAGTGCCTGCCTTCTGTGCCCCTCCCACAGAGCTCTTCGATAACTACATGCAGCAAGATGCACACGAGTTCCTCAACTACCTGCTAAACACTATTGCAGACCTTCTCCAAGAGGAGAAAAAGCAAGACAAACAGAATGGCAAACTTGCCAATGGCACCCTTGAATCACAAAAGAACAACAGTGCCCCTCCCTCAACTACCTGGGTACACGAGATCTTCCAGGGCACGCTGACCAATGAGACACGCTGCCTCACCTGTGAGACGGTAATGCTGACGTTGCGACATATTTGTTTGGGGAGACTTTTAAAGTCCTGAAAAAGAAGAATAAGTGTAATTGTGGACAGCTCCATTTGCAGATATATCCCTTTCAGAAATATTTGTGGTTGTGTAATGATTAATCTTACAGTGATAAATAATGCTATATACGCCCTTTGAAAGTTCATCGACTGATAATTTAACTATTTAGGACTTTATTCATGCTGTGAAACACTTCCATAGATAAGCAGTAAAGATGAGGACTTTTTGGACTTGTCTGTGGATGTCGAGCAGAACACTTCAATTACACACTGTCTCAGGTTTGTCTACCTTTAAGTAGATAGAACTGTCACAGAATTCACCTTCTAATGATTCCAGATGTGTGCTAAGAGTATTTCCTCTGTTTCTGTCTCTAGGGGCTTCAGCAACACAGAGACTCTGTGCAGTGAGTACAAATACTACTGTGAAGAATGTAGAAGTAAACAGGAGGCACACAAAAGGTAAGAGACTGTATTAAAAGAATAATCTGTTATGCTCTCTATAGTTCTTTGTTAACTTACAAAACCATCCGAG
The DNA here is from genome assembly GCA_032718565.1 of Distichodus sexfasciatus. Classification (NCBI taxonomy): domain Eukaryota; kingdom Metazoa; phylum Chordata; class Actinopteri; order Characiformes; family Distichodontidae; genus Distichodus; species Distichodus sexfasciatus. The sequence continues at coordinate 993,396 of JAVGVS010000012.1, forward strand.
CATTCTTGACACACCGTTGATCAAATGATCTCTTGATCAGCCCACTCATTGTTTAACATAATAGTTGCTCCAGACATTCTAACATTTGTTCTCGAATCTTAAATATATGTATGTTCTTTTCATATGTTACGTAAATCCTACTTTCATAATTAGGTCCTGCTTTGATAATCTGGTTGTTCTTTTAATTTATGTACTTTTTTACATCAATTGCATACATGTATTTAAATTATGTATATGTTTGTTTATAGAATGAGGGTGAAAAAGCTACCCATGATCTTAGCCCTGCACTTGAAGAGATTTAAGTACATGGAGCAGCTGCAACGCTACACAAAGTTGAGTTATCGAGTGGTCTTCCCTCTGGAGCTACGACTCTTCAACACTTCTGGAGACGCAACAAATCCCGAAAGACTTTATGACCTGGTTGCTGTAGTAGTGCATTGTGGGAGGTTAGTAGGAAAATACTGTCTAGCTATTTTTTACCGGTTAGCATCAAGTAAACAATTATGTAAGCATCAAGTAAACAATGGAAAATATTTCAGTATATCAGATATCAGTATAGATATCATTTCAGTATATCAGAAAACACATTTTTGTAGAAAAGCCTAAATTAAAGGTGTGTGTTTCAGTTTCCCCATTGTTTTATTTAAGTACAAAATGTGTAATTGGAAAATGACTCACTTGTTTTGTTTTGTTTTTTTTCCATTTTGGTTTTAGAAACTTGTATCAAAATTACATGTTTTTTGAGTTTTGGTTTTCATTTAAAAATGAATGCATACAAACTGACGTGGACCCAGCAGTTTTAATCACATGTAACTTTCTATTTTTGCTTATGTCCACAGTGGCCCCAATCGTGGACACTACATCGCTATTGTAAAGAGTCATGATTTCTGGTTGCTGTTTGATGATGACATTGTAGAGGTAAGTTGTATCCAATATCATCAAGAGGAAACTTTGTTAATAAACCAAACAGCATAAAAAATATGTATGATGTTTTCCTCTCTGTAGAAAATTGATGCCCAGGCAATAGAAGAATTCTACGGACTAACATCAGAAATCTCCAAGAACTCTGAGTCAGGCTACATTCTGTTTTACCAGTCCAGAGACTGAGATTGTTCTGAGGAGCGCCCCCTCGTGGACATCTGGGGAACAGGAGCTGCCTGAATTCAGCCCTGTTGCATCTCACCTGAGCGAGCTGGCTCAGTTACTGCAGCACCGTCAAAAACCCCGCCCTGCCCTCCACACGTCCCTGCCTTCCGCCTCCCCCCACCTCCTGCAAGTCTCGATGCGGTCGTTCCAGACACAGTGCGGTCACAGGGTTGTTTGAACATTGTGTGAAGGTCATGTATATGTTTCATCGCACTGGCTGAGTTGTTTTAAAGAAGAAATGTGTTCAATGTTACAGGTATGACATGACAGGCGTCTGTTGTCCTTTCATGCTGCAACATTTATGAGCCTGTGAGTTCAGCTTCGTCCGGAATCGCACATTACCATGCTGAATCGAAGGTCAAAACAACACGCCACTTATAGTGACAAGCTATTTTGACGTACTTTACAGTATGGTAGAATGCTGTTTCGGACGGAGCTTCTGATTTGACCAAAGGCTTGTGCATGGGTAAATAGGGGTGTGTCTTATAAGAGAGGGGAAGGGGCTCAAAGCTTAAAGATTACGGGGCTTTATGGGTTATGTATTTCTACCTTGTACAGAGTGGTATTTGTATAAATATTCTGAAAATATAATATTACTGATATAGGTGAAAACAAAGATCGAAACTGAAAATATGTATAACACTATGGTGCACTTTTGATACAGTTTTGTAGGTGTTGGCAGGTTAAATGTGAGGGTTTGCTTGAGATGGCCTGTTGTGAAAATTTTCTGTTTTAAAGAAAAAGAAATAAAGTGTATAGATCAAATACATTTACTCATGGCTGTGATGTTAAGCATTTTGCAAAAAAGGACTGAGAATAGCAAATTTTAGATCCAGTGACCCCAATCATATCCACAAATTTTTGGGGAGCCAGTAAGGGTATAGAAGTGGGTACTTAAGTGGATACTCAGTAATGGAGCAAGAGGAAGTTTGGTTCTTTTCTACCTCCAGCACTACCACTATTTGGCCCTTTATAAAGGTCCTCAACCTCTGTACCTGTAAGACTGACTCTGTAATTAGAAAATGGAAGTCACTCCAGGTGTGTGTAATAAATGCTATAAATATTAGAGATCAGTGAATTCAGAGGTCCTCCCAGCTTTGAGCTGCCGTTGTTTTAAGCAAAAATTTTCTAAGTCGTAGATATTTTCCACCCACACAGTATGGGCTGCTGCTATATGGTTTTCTGCTAATGTATTAGCAGATAAATCCAATGCATTTTTTGTATGACATCTTTTAATGTCACAACTCATTCTAATGAAAGCTCTCCACGGTCAGTCACTCGGGGGGCCAACAATAGCTCTGCTCACATCTTGTTAGACACTCAATCCATTAGCACAGTCAGTCCAAGGCAATGAGAAATCTTATGAGTGGTTGAAGGTCTTTAATGGCTTAATTGGATAAATTGGCATGGAGGTAAAGTATGTAAGAGGGGCTGCACGTCAGATTTAGTCTTAGTAATTATATTCCTTTACATGCTTTATTAAAATGTTAATGTAATGGGTATATTGTGTGCAAAGACACTAAAGAAAAGGGGGGGCATGCAAGTCGTCAGGAAGATGGAGAAAACCAGCAGAAAAGCGGGTTGATGACAGAGAGAAGTGGATGACACAGATCGGCCTGCTGTTAATAGCACATGCTCAGAATAGCTGCCACAGGGGAGAGATAAGAGGAACAAAATTAAAAGAAGATGCGAGACGGGTCTCAACTTCCGATCTGTGGCAAACACAAAACAGGCGCAAAAGTATGAAGCAAAAAGGTAAGCAACTAGTACAAAAAATACAACGGAATGGACGGAAGTCTTCAATCACGAACGCGTGAATCAATGGGTGGAAGAAAAAGTGATTGACAACCTCCAGACCCGACCGCCACCCACCCCCTCCCCGCCGTGGACGTCGCTTTTCCAGACTCCTTTCAGCAGCCACCTTGCGCCCGGCAGGCAGGGTTTCGTCTTCCCAAACCCCGAACGGACGCGACGCCGTTTTGCCAAACCGGTCCGCTGTGGGAGTCCGCGGTTACTCCTCCCCGCCGCCTTTCAGCGTCTCACCGCAGCCGCAGTTCAGCGACGATGCTCGTGCAGATGACACAGGCGGAGGAGAGGCGGCGTCGCTGCCGGCTGTAGCTAGGTTCGGAGGGGGAAAAAAACCTGCTGGCATCGCCTCCACCTGCGCGGCGAAACCCGCAACGACCAGGACCGCCGCCGAAGGGCACCGGAAAATGGACGCACGGCGAGGGCGAGAGGAGGATAACTAACCGGGCGCTTTCGCTCCCAACAGCGTCAAGGTAGGACAGTGGGACAGATATGGAGGTGGGGGAGCGGTCGTGCACAGAAAATGCTGGAGCCTTTTCAGCGGCTGTTTAGCCAGTAGCAGTAGCGGGCTTTTTATTTGTGCAGTACGAGCCCAGGATGGTAAAAAAAAAGGGCGCGTTTGGTCCAGGGATTTAGCGGATGCGCTTTTGCCCGCGAGATGAGCGATTATGAAATGTTACTGATGCTGTTACTGATGCGCGGGCCTTCACAAGCGCATAGCCATCTTTACTACATAGATCCTCCTGCTTCATCTTCAGTCTGTTTAGATTCCGAACTACACAAGATCTGTCTGTATTGCTCAGTGAGTTCATTCATTGTGAACCGAAATAGAATGTCTTTAAAAATGATGTAGACTAGGGCCTGCTACAGAATTACTTTTAGTCCACACACAGACGCACGCATTTATAAACCATAACCATTTATAAATTATAACCATAACCATTAACAGCTCACTACATTACAATCCGGATTAAATGTAAGCACAACATGATCAGAATGACGCAACAGTATTAATAACAGTGTTGCAATGAAAGTACTAGTTACTGGTCATTATTAATTCTTTTACATTTAGTATCTTCACATATTCAATAGTCTTTCCACAACTTTCCACAAATTTTGCACGAGCCACACAATTTACATCCACAAAAATATTTGCCAGAAAGTAAGCAACATAACCAAATAACTCTAACCGGGTTTGTTTTCAAGTTTTAAATTGGATCATGTTAGGGAACTGTTTAGCTTGATTAAATCAATAATAACATTCAGATTTAAGAACTTATTAACTATAAACAACTTCCTTAAATTACTTTGTTTCTGTAGTATTATTTATTCAGTAAAATAACTTAAAGCTGATTTATTTATTATATAGCAAATGAAAAACAAACTTGTAGTATATACATAAATACCTTTTAAGTATTCCTACATTTCTTTTGCTATAAAAAGGCCCATAGACGAAACCTCTATGATAAACTCCCACGACCCCGTCTACTATGTGCACGTGTTTTCTTACAGACGATGAGTGAAGAGCTGTCCATCACCCCCAGCTGGCTGACCCCTGACCCTGTGTGGGTCAGCAGTGGCGGGGGAAGCATAGAGAACATCACAGCCGCCACATACCCGCCAGCCGCTGTGCTGCCTCCCCAGCCTCCCGCAGAGCTGCTGGTGAACCCGTGGGACATCGTGCTGTGCACCTCCGGCACCCTGATCGCCTGCGAGAATGCCTTAGTGGTGCTGGTGATCTGGCAGAACCCTGCCCTGCGAGCTCCCATGTTTCTGCTGATCGGCAGTTTGGCGCTGGCCGACCTCCTGGCCGGTTTGGGCCTGGTGCTGCATTTCACCTTTGCCTACCTGCTGCGCTCGGACTCAGCCCAGCTTCTCACTGTGGGCCTGGTGGTGGCCTCATTCTCAGCTTCCGTCTTCAGTCTTCTGGCTATCACTATTGACCGCTACCTGTCCCTGTACTACGCACTGACCTACAATTCGGAACGTACAGCCGCTTTCACCTACACCATGCTGGTGCTGCTGTGGGGAGTATCATTATGTTTGGGCGTTCTGCCCGTCACGGGGGTCAACTGTCTGGGGCAGGAGGCCACATGCAGCATTGTGTGGCCCCTGACTAAGAACAATGTGGCCGTGCTGTCCGTCTCCTTCCTACTTCTTTTTGGCCTGATGCTGCAGCTGTACGTCCAGATCTGCAAAATCGTCATGCGCCATGCCCACCAGATTGCGCTCCAGCACCACTTCCTGGCCGCCACGCCACATTACGTCACTACGCGCAAGGGTGTCTCCACCCTGGCCATCATCCTGGGCACCTTTGCCGCTTGCTGGATGCCTTTCACTGTCTACTCGCTCATAGCCGACTACACCTACCCACCCCTTTACACGTACGCCACGCTGGTGCCCGCCACCTACAACTCCGTCATCAACCCCGTCATCTATGCGTTCCGCAACCAGGAGATCCAGAAAGCGCTGTGGATGGCCTGCTGTGGCTGCGTACCTGCCAGCGTGTCGCAGCGGGCACGGACACCCAGCGATGTCTGACGTTTTTATTTGGGCAGCTCTCTCGAAAAAAACTGATTTTTTTGGAGGTACCCAATCTCACCAGATCTCTGAGGGCCGATTGCGTTTGTGGGGCCCCATTTATGTCTTCCCCTTATTACAAGAACGTAAGTTGCCATGCAACTTTTCCTTCACCACTCTCGCCCCCACCGACTGCCACGAAGGTGTTTCTTGCTCTCGGTTCTGTACATAAAATGTAGATAAAGGGAGCCCAAGGAGGGTTTCGCTCTCCCAAGTCTGGGTTTTTTGTCTGGCTGGGTCTCGGGCTTATCCCTCGCTGAAGGGGCACAGGTGTCGGGGATGAGGAGTTGGGATGAAGGGCCTTGCACGGCTCGTTCCTCTAGTCTTGCTGCTGCATTCTGAACGTGCGCTGAAAGCTAAGCGACCGCGGAGGGCTAAAAATAGCCTGCGCGCCCCGCTGATCTGCGCGGAGGAAACCGAGCCGGAGGAGAGAGGGAGAGAGAGAGAGAGAGAGAGAGAGAGAGGGAGAACGGCGCCTATCTCTCGTTATCTTGCTCGCCGTTTTCTGCTCAAAAAAGCCCTTCCCGAATGTACATTGCTGTCCAAAACCACCTATAAGAGCTAAGGAACAATTCAAAGACCAGAAGCAACGCTATGAATAAGAAACCTGCCGATGCCTTTATTTAGACTCGTCGCGACAGGTGGCGACTGCTTTCTCCATTCGCGCCCTCATGCATAAATTGAAGCGTAATTGAAGCTCTTTCTTTTAAACAGAGGCTTGACTTGAATGAAAGGAAGCAAAACGTTAGCTTAGGCTACAACGTGAGTATTAGTGACATGTGTGTATTGACATTACTTGTACCAGGAATGTGAAATGTTTAGTTTTGCTTTTTGTTTTGTTTTGGAATGACCTTTTGCCCTTACCGCTTTTTTGCAGCAGAGCTCTAGATTAATTTTCTCCTACCTTTGTGCTACAGCATAAAAATGAATTTATATTAATTGGCAAATACTTTATTAATTTTAATTGGTGGATGTTACACAATTTTTATATTTTGATTACTTACCAAAATACTAATTACCTAACTGTCTCTATCATCTAAAATTGCCTGCTTTTTGAGATGTCTTCCTTGAAAACCCCCAAAAAAACATGATAACGGAGAAGAAAGAGTAAGTCGTTGACTTATTGGGAAACCAACCCAGATGAGTTTGGCATTGGTCATCATGGATCACCATGCCTGGTGATCAGAAACATGTTAGTGAAAGTAAGCTTATTGTGATTGAAATTTATGATTTGCTGATAACTTTGCCCAGGCCGGTGTTGTGTAATTATGTGTTCAGAGCTTGCTTTCCATTTTATTATCGAGACAAATGGCAAACCAGTCACGCTCGCAGTCCATCGCAAGCAATAACGACGGCCTCAGCATCTCACCCGATTATAGCAATACTCTAGCAGCAATAACAGCATTGCTCAGCAAAACAAACCACCAGAAATAGATCCTAGTCACCACCAAATCTTAACAGTGGTAATAATGTACAATTGTTACAGCCACTGACACTCAAAACCCCCAAATCTGGGTTACGTGAAGCTGTGTTTACAAAATGTGAGCTGGACAGAATTGGGCGGCCTGTCCTGAACCCCCTGGAGTATCAATTACTGCCTCATGTCCAACCAGTTCCATACACGAGAGCGCCACGGTCCAGCTGTGGTCATTTTCTCTTTGAATGAGTTACTATTTTAACCTCAATATGACCTATTGAGCAGTTTGCGTTAGTTGTGAGGTTTTTTTGACACGTACACATAGATGTGCGTATGTGACTGAGGTCTGATCGTACCGTTGCATAATGAATTTGCATGGTGGCGTGTGTGTATGTGAGTGCGTGTGTGCATGCACGCACATGCGTGTGTACGTTTGCGTGTCATGTCTGTGACCTGCAGACATCGGTGTGTCTGACCGGAGAGACAAATTGGTCGGGTGGGAATTTGTCCCGGCTCGTTCCCCTCAAAGACCTGCCTTGGCATTAAAAAAACAAAAAAAAACAACTACCAGTCTTCCCGTCATTGAGAGAGGTGGTCTCTTGAACCTCGGTTTCAGGTAGGACATACCCGCGTGACCATTCACCCGAGTGACCTCTTCTACAGAGCTACGATCGAAAGCTGGAGCTTGTAGTCCGCTGGGGATCGAAAGAAGCGACAAAATCCCCAGCTGAGGAACGATGGCGCTGACGGTGATTTGACTGAAATTTTTTGCCAGGTCTCTAGGTTAAAAGAAAACATAGCAGGCACCAGAGGAACTCTTTGAGCTTTGAAGAAGAATTTATTTTGTTATATTAATTCAAAATTTCTATTTTTTGTTTGTCTGCCTTCTTTCCACCCAAATTTGTGAGATTCTCTCGTACCTTTCGATGCGCTGTATAGCCACTAATGAATGTATTGGTAACAAATTAGTCATTACTGTTTTACTGCTAAGACGATCCTCTCCATACCGTGGATCCTGTAAATAAGGCATGCAAAATAAGGAGAGGCATTGTGACATCGGTTATGGTGCTCCCATCAACAAGTAACCTTGGGCCGCGTCCCAGTTCACCCCCCACCACTTGACCTCTTCTCGTTTTTCACTATTTCTGTGCAAGCTGGGACCTGTATCGGATTTAAGTGGGTAAAAGATCAATGTACAGCAGTCCACGTGTGCACAAAAGAACAAGGAAAAAAGAGAAGAGGGCATTACAGAGCACTATGGGATGAAAATTGTGCTTCAAAATAGGGATGCACCGATTCAGCGTCCTAACGCCAATGCAGTTAATAAGCTGTATGACGTCTCACAGTTTGGAACAAACGGGTCACTCTTTTATATTTACGGCTAGATCAGGTTTAACTTGGACATTGTTGCATTTTGAAATTATTATATTATATAAAATTATAAATAACTGTACTCCAACAACAGAAATAACAGAAATTACAATGCAAGTGTATATATGCAGCAACAAATTGGTGAGAAATTTAAATTCCAATGAAAACAAACTTGAAAATTGGAATTTTGGAATTAACCAGCAATTTAATGGAATATTATCAGACTGATATCTGATATAAATATGGGATCGGTGCATCCTTCATTGAAAACAGCACCCAAAAACTTTGTGCAATCTTCAGTGTTTGATAAAAGCTCTTTTACATCTGATGTTAAGAATATTACATGGGGGAAAAAGTGTCATGTCAGCATTGAGCAAGTGCTTACTGCCCAAAAGGTGTTGGTTATATTGACACCAGTGGAAGTTACTGGAGTAACTCTTGAATTGACTCTCAGAGAACCAGTTGTAGATGATTGTGCACAGTGATCCACTGTACAAGCTTCACTTTGCTTGCAGAATGACTGATGTCATTAAAGGGGAATATTCTATAGCAGGGGTAAGCAACTGCGGTCCAGTGTCCTGGAGGTTTTCCATCCTACCTGATCAGTCTCTTTTGGTGGTTATCTACCTGAGTCCAGGTGTGAATGTTCTGAAATCCAGTTGGATGGAAAACCTCCAGAACACCAGACCTCCAGGACCGGAGTTGCTTACACCTGTTCAACAGGGATGTGACTTGAAAGGGTTTGGTAGAGATCAATGTAAGAAGTGTCTCCTGGTTCACTTAGTTAACAAGAGAAAACTCCCCTGATACATACCTCTAGAATGGTCTCTGGGGCTGCATTTAAAGCAGCTGTCCATAATCCTGGACCTTGTGTGACCCTTCTATATGCAGATTTGGCAGTTCCCAACCACAACACACCTTATCGAACCAATCAGCTCTTTAGCAGTTACATTTTCGGCCTCTGTCAGTAGCAGTGTAAATCAACTATTTGATGTCTGCCAATATCACAAAGTCTGCAGCGATATGATTTCAAGTCGATTCCATTCAGGAGCCAGCATCAATATGAGATAATATCATATAGATACATTTATATCATATACAATATCAACACAATCACTTCCATTCATATCAAATCACAAAGAGCAACAAAAATATCATTTGGCAGTTTTATTCCAGAGCTCAACCAGACATTTAAAAAAAAAAAAAAAAACAACAACAATCTTCTCTTTTAATAAAAACGGACAAAAATGCAATGTTACGATATGTTTACCGTCTGAGCGCTGTTTTCATTTTGGATTAATGCTATGGGCTCATGTTCACTGAATCAATGTATCAAGTAGGTTGCTGTATCATCACACCCCTTTTAGTCAAACGCTCTTATCCAGAGTAACTTACATTTCCTAATTACTGGGACAACTTAAGGGTCTTTCTCAGTGGTGCAGTGTTGGTTTTTAGATGCTTCTGGGGATTTGAATTCCAAGTGGTCATCACCTATGGGTTTCAGTTACTAGAAATACTGCAACTCCACTGCCCTAGCAATGTAGGATTAGGAATGGTGGAGCAGGAAATACCAAATCTGCACAGAGCAGGGGTCTGTAAGCACCAGAGCTGGGTAATTCTGATCCGAACCACACTACACAGCATATTAATTTCTGTTTAGATATACTATGTAGTATGGTTCCAAAAACTTTGACATATGGCCTGGTAGTGAGACCAGAGATATCGTCATAAGGCCACTTCCTTACTCTATACACTCCATGAACGGACTAAATCTTAAATTGCATTAATCCATAACATAACAGACTGATTGTTGGAATGGGTTGGTTGCACTAGTTACAGCATCTTGTGTAGACGTATGCGTAGTCTTAACTGTGAAATGCACTTTATTTTTGTGACGAAATATGGCACAACAAAACCTTAGGTATCTGCAAAATACTATAAAAAAACTGATAATCGACATGCACTAATTAACAAAGAAGTTGTAAGACCTTGTGTGAACGTGTTGTATATTTTTCCAAAGTGTTTAGTGGTAGCTTTTTATTGCTTTTGGTTAGTTTAATGAATTGAGAGATCTTGTTAATTTTGTATTAAAAGAAATGTGCTGTGCATTAAAAACAACTTGGCCTGCGCTTGTTTATTCGCACTCATGCACAGCTACCTCACTTCCACCGTTGCCATGGAGATCAACATCCCAGCTGTACTGTTTCCATAGAGACATGGGTCGCGCAAGTCTTGTTTCCATGACGAGAGGCCCGGTGGGCCAAGAACAGATGCGACACAATTAATTTTAGACTTTTTTTTATTGTCATGATTTCAGAGTTCACACATTCCTCGTAATGCAAACCTTCTATCTCTCATTCCGCCGCCTCGGTTCAATACAAATCCAACATAGTCATTAGTGTTACCATTAGAACATTTGAGGCCAGCACACATGCTGTTCATAGCTATAGGCTTATGCAAACTTTCATCCTCACAACACTGATCTTGAGATGGATTTTCCATCCAGACTGACATCATTTTCCAATTGTCCAATTCGCTATTACCTACTCCCATACGTTCTCTATTCACAGCAATATCTTTAAAAATCAGAATCAGTAGAAAAGCATGGAAAAAGTCAGCTGTTTTGTTGAGGGAAAGTTGCTATTGTTCTAATATCTAAAACCATTTTACACGCATTCTAAAGTGGGTTTATTCACATATATTAGCAATTACTTATTAGGTCTGGGTGCTGTTAATTTACATGGGATAGATAGTGTGTGAGTTTCACATGGGAAATCTTCATCTGCATGTTTTCTAGTCTGACCAGTCATTGTCCTCCAGCTCAGAGTCGTCCTCTGAGTCACTGTATTCCACTGCGATGCGGCGAGACAGAATCGTGGCTACGTCGTTACCCACCGGCTCCCGCTTGGCCTGCTGCTCCTGCTGCTCCTGGACCTTCTTAAGTTGTATGCCTGTAATGATATGACACACACACAGCGGATTCTTCATCTCAAAAATTATGAGTAGTAGAGAGACACGTCTTTAACTGCTGGCACAGGGGCAGCTAATGATTGGGACAAAGTGGTTAAGGGCTTTTGTTAATTTAACAACATTTAATTTCTGTTATATTTTAATGTACAACTTCTAGATATGAGGTTTCCCACTTACAGGGCATCTGCTTTTCTATGTAAACAATATTGATATTGAAGTAACAAAATATTCAGCTATTAAAGTACTACACCTCGTTTGATTTATTAAAAAAAAAAAGAATTGAACTGATTGTCTATCAATTCACAATATTTAAATTGTATCTATATTTTTGGAATTCTGTAATAATTATAAGTGCTGATTTTTTTTACTAGTTTTTTTTAAATGAAGTATTTTGCAAAATAACTTATAGAGATTAAAATAGACCCTATGTGAGACTGTAGTTGGCAGCTTAATAAGCATCTGTGGTAACTTGGATGTCATAAAGGTATTTAAAATAAGCTCTCTTGAATTCAAATATCAGTAAAGCGTTTAGTCACTTTTAGCCAGTGCTATAAAGTTCATGGGAAATGGCTGGAAATTGAACGAAAGAAAAACCTAATTTTGTTGAAATGTTCTGAATTACCATCAATTTACTGACCTTAAACATGTACAATAGTCATTATTGCACATAAGTACCTTTCTTCAACTCTGAACATGTGAAAGAGAAACTAATAGTCCAATTATAATGTTTTGTAACATCAGCAAAAGCAAAAGCGGGAAGACACTGCTCGAGTAACTGCAGTAACGTTTACATCTCACAATAAAAAAAAAAAAAAAGAAAGTCGTACCCATACGTATGGCTGCCAGCAGGTCGCTGCGAGCATCGTTAGTGGGATGGGCCTCATTAGGCACGGACGGCCTTTTGGGTGTGACCGATTGAGTGGTGCTGGGGGGAGGAGGCGGTGGTCCTGGAGGAGGAGGAGCAGCCAATGGTCCAGAGGAGAGTGAAGCGGGTGGAGCATAGCCGGTAACTGCACCCACTTGTCCAGGATGACCAGGAGGGAGGAGTGGACCCACAGGGGGCATCGCAAAGGCTGTTTGGGCTGATGGAATAAGAGGAGCCGGGGGTGGAGGTGGTGGTGCTGAGTTCATGTAGTCCAGACTGGGAATAAAGATAGAGATGGCAAAGGTTAATCATAACAAATAATGCCTCACTGTTCTTTGAATTGAATTATAGCAATTACTCAGTAAACAAATCTCTTATAACTAAGTCCTCTAAAGATGAATCTCAAGCAAGTTTTTCTATTAACTAAAATTTGCTGACACACATAGTGTTGTATCATAATTTAAAGATCTGAAGGCAAATGGTGAATTTAGAAAGGTTTTGGATTCATCTATTTTAATATAAAGTTACATTTGGTGAGCAACACAAGCAGTTTCCACTTAGGAAACATGACCAGAGTACAAATGTTTTGGTCTTGGAGATATGTCCAACATGCATTATGTCTATTTTAGGCAAAACTCAACTCTCACTCAAATAGGTGTGCTGTGCAGTCGGAGAAATATAAACCGACCATGTGATGCTCTAACACTAGACATTTATATGAGTTCTGATGTTTTTCATTAAGGACGTTAGGAAAAAAATAACTGCATAAAATCAGAATTTTGCATTGATTTTGTTAAGTATACACATTTATTTACTATAAGCAATACTATAATATTGTAATGTGCTTGGGTGACATTATTGACATTTAAAAGAGAAGTGAGATGTTTTTGAAGTGCACACACTAAATCCTCTACACTAGGTGGCAGCATTTATATGACTGGCTATTGAAATACACATCTGCGTGTACTGGGAGGATCCCTAGCTAAGATTAGGGTTAATATTACAGTTATGAAAGTAATTTTAGGAACATCTAGCCCTTATGAAGGTGTGATTTTACAGTATGTAACGGAACCAGATTTCTGCAAATCTGCTCTGTGGCATTGTCTGCTGTACATAAATCTACAATAATATGAATAGAATTAAAACTAAATTCAATTTCTAATAGCAAGATGAGTTCAGACCACCCACCCTGAATAAAAAGGTGTGTTATGAATAACTATGTATATAGAGTGTACTGCTGTTTTAGACCTGGGTGATGTAAGTGAAAGCGAGCGATTATTTGTGAACACACCACAGCACAGCTAAACAACAGCACCCAGTTCACCACAATGAAATGTGACTTCTGTATTTGACAGCTAACATGGGTAGCGCCCAGGGAGCAGTGCTTGAGGACGGTACCTTGCTCATGAGTACCTCAGTGGTAAATTTACCGGTCTGGGATTTGAACCGGCAAACTTCTGATCACGGGAAGAACGTCCTACCGTTACGCCACCAACTGCCCCAATATCTGGCAATATCGGTCAAAATCTATATTGGTGCGTAGGTTGGGGCATTCACTGATCGGAAGGTCACCGGTTTGAATCCAGGACCGGTAAAGGTACCACTGAAGTACTCATGTACTTAAGTACTGAAGTACTCATGAGTAAAATATTGTCCCCAAGCACTGCTCTCCAGGCGCAGAGGTCACGTTTTGCGGTGCACTGTGCTGTGCTGTGTTCACAATGACAAATAACACTCACTCACTCACTTTATCACAATTAGTACCCATCACAATGGTACCTAAGCTACTACGTCCAGTGGAGATGTGTTTTGTGAAGCAGAATTGTATGCAAGACTTGAATGACTAAAAGGGTCAAATAAGGGATAGACAAATGGGACAGATCAGAAACGAGCATACTGTAAAATGTATTAATCTAAATAAACCAATATTGGGTACGATTAAGTGAGAGAGGTCATAAATTTTGGCTAAGCAACATTTTCAATAATTGTCCATCCATATATTGTGTACTGTCAATCTTTAGCTATCTTAATTTACATCCAGCCATTTCAGGTGACGTCAGTACGGCCACAAACCTGTAGTCCACTGGAGGGAGGTGCATGGAGCCGTTGATGATGTCAGAGGGTGGGGGTGGGGGTGGGGCCTGGTGCGGGCGACCCAGCGTGCCGGAACGGTAGGCCATGGATCCCGCCCGGTAGTTCTGCTCCATTCCCATCTGAGCGTGAGCCGAGAGAGCCGCCATGGTGGGTGGAGGCCCGGAGTAGGTGTGAGCGTGACCACCGTGACTGGGCAAGGTATGAGAGCCATGGTCCAGCCGGTCCTGCCCATGAGACCTACAAATGGTCACAAAAAAAGGAGTAAGTTCATTTGGAGCCAGAGTGTATTTGGTTTCAAAGTGAATTAAAGTGAGTGATTATTAGTCATTGGGAACACAGCACGGCAAACAGTGCGGCATGATGGAATCTGACCACTGTATCAACCCATCTGTAAAGAAGGGCGGCGATTACCATGACAACGTTTTGTTTCGATGCGATATCTCGATGCGTCACAGTGCATGACGATGCACCTCTACTTAAAAGACGAGGAAGACATGCATCAAGACTCTCTGCAGTGCTGTCTCCTCAGTGGTGGAACCGACTTCCTCTTGCCATAAGAAGTGCTGAGTCTCATGCTGTCTTTAAACGTAGTCTGAAGACACACCTCTTCAAGGAGTATCTAGGGGACTAATTTACCCCTTATTGTTAACGTCGTCTTTCCCCCTCCAAAAACCACCCCCCACTAACATATACGTTTGTCTGTGGACTTTCATTTCATAAAACTTAGTCGGTGGTAACCTGGTTTAATAACAGTTGTTGATTTTAAACATAGCTTTACAGATCAAAGAACAGTCGTGGATTGGAAGGCACTACTGTAAGTCACTCTGGATAAGAGCGTCTGCTATATGCTGTACATGTAAATGTCATAAATTTATCTACATTACTTCATACTGCATGCAGATTAGCCATGGATTGCAGACTGGACAGCCATAGATTAATTTCAACAACCCTAATCCAGAGGCGAACATCCTAACCACTACTCCACCACCTCCACCGGTGCATGGAATGGTACCTTGCTCATGGGTACCTAAGTGGTACCTTTACCGGTTCGGTATTTGAACGGCGGACACTAGGGCAACTCCCTAACCGTTACACTACCGCTGTCCTGTGTTATCAATGACCCATGTTGATGCTGCGGATGTTAAATTTGTATGGGTGTGCGAAATCTCACCTGTTCTCTGGAGACATAGAGCTCTCAGAGGATGCTCCTCTGTGCAGCGAGTGCGTGTGCCGGTGGTCAGGCCTCAGCTCCTTGTCGAAGGCCATCATGTTCCACTCCTGCCTGCGGTTGCGAGCCTTGCGCACCTTCTTCACCTCCCTCTGCAGAGTGCCGTCCACACACCGCCTCTGTTCCTGATTTTAACATTCACCCATTTTTATGAACACTTAATGAATTTGCACATAGATGCATGGATGTCTTACTAAGCCTTAGAAAATCAAATTTCGATGTTAAGAGAATAACGTTGTAAAAAGAAATAGCATCTGTAGCCCGTCAAACCAACCTTTTGTCGTCTTTTTTCTTTCCTCTTGTCCTCTGTGTCCTGGATCATTTTCTCCTTCCACAGGTCAAAGAAGTAGGATGGGTCTGTGTAGAATTTCAGTCCTTGCTTATTGTCATCCCTGCGCAAGGTAAAAAGGTCAAGGTAAAAAGGTCAGAGGTTAACATACATTGTAGTTCATTATGATGTACTGTATGACAGATATCATTTTGTCAGACGGCAAGTTTTAATCAGCTTGTCAAGGCGGGGTCTATGTAGAATATTTATGTCCTTCTTGTGGCAATAAGATGCATGTCAACAAATTCTAAACAAAATTGCTAATGAGACATATGCCCCATTCTCCTACACATATACCGTGTTTAAAAGTTAGAAATGCATATTTTGCTAGGATTGTACAAATGCTATGTGAAAACGTGCAAATCCCAGTGACAAATATGTACAGCAGTGTTCAAAAGTCCAAAATTTAATAAAAAATTTTGCTAGGAAAATCAGACAAATCTGGCTGTTTGGAAGAAAAGAGGTTTGGCTCAAGTCTTTGCAAAGTACTGCACATTTTTGCTTATTATCAGTGGGCTCAGGACATTTTGAGGTTCCAGCATTAATCAAATTTTGCAACACTTGCTCATTATTTATTGAAACATATTAAAAACACATGCCTCCCATTTTCCGCCCCTTAAAACACAGCTGCTATGCATCCACATTTGATATGGCTAAAATATTTATGAAAGTTCGGTGTTTGCAGAGTTGACCTGCCTACACGCTTCATTTGCCACGCCTAAATATTCATGAGTGCCCTACATTCATTCTGAAGTTCCACATCTCCCTCATGCCATGCTATATTATGCTTTATTTGACTTATTTGCGTTCTAATTAATGCACCTGTGTTCTCAGTACTAGAGACAATTAGGATGAAGTTCAGCAACTGTCTAGAAACCTGGACTAGTGGCTAAACTGGAGAACAGGAGAGTTGGAGTTAAATAAAACCTGTTTAAGCTTGGTATCTGTCTATTAAGAGCAGCGTAAATAAGCCTAAAGTACATCTAATGAGGAAGAGTTGCTGTATCAGGGTTACACACCAACACCAACACTAGAATGACCACAGAAAGCCAGGACAGGATTTGTAAATTGTTCTCACATTTTTCTAGGGTTTCTGAATCTGAAAATCTGAAACTGTGAATGAGTTATTTAATCAAGGAAACAAATGAGTCAAAGCCAAAGAAAAACAACTCTTTATGAGATTGCTAAGACTGGTGAACCCTGCTACTGTCAAACACAGGTGTCTTTCACTTTTAAAACCTGAAGCTCATGGTGTTGCCAGACATAAACATAAACACACACACACACACACACACACAACCACACACAGTCACATATTACTATCTTTGTGAGGTCCTTGCATAATGACTAGATGTATATAATTTTTATGGACCTAACCTTAACCTCAGTAACCAAAAGCACATCTTTTACCTCGTTTTGTTTCTCAATTTTTCTTCATGGGGACCTCTCAAATGGCCACACAAAGCCCAAAAAAACAAATAAAAGTGATTTTAGGGGACAAAAAGGTCCCCACAACGCCATAAATACCCGCCCACACAGACACATACACACCTGTACGGTGAGAGGATGTTAAGAGGTGGAGGTTTGTCGCTTATATTGAACATCTCCTGCACAGGGTTGGGAATGCTGTTCTTGGACACCACCTGCTGGTCCTGCGTGGTGGAGCTCTTAAAGGCCTTCCTCATGTTAATGTCCTGAAGTGAAACTGAACACACACACAAACAAGAGAGACTGCTCATTTGTCATGACTCCCCCTTAGTCTGTCCCCCAGCTGGCCATTAGAGGTCACCCCTGTCCTGTTGTGTCTGACAGTCATTCCCACCGTTCAGCCCCCTGCTGGTTGTAATCGGCAAGTTTAGTTGAATTTTGGCTTGTTAGAATTTATACCCGTTTCCTGTTTAGCTATAGGTTCTGCACAAGTTGCCTTGTCTTGTTTGAGGTAGTTTGCTAATTTTCTATTATTAATTTCACCAGAGTTTTCTCATTTTACTTTGTGTCCATCGGGACCTGTTTCTGTTCCGTTTGGGGCAGTTGGTGGCGTAACGGTAGGGTGTTCGCCCCGTGATCAGAAGGTCGCATGTTCGAATCCAGGGCCGGTAAAGTTACCACTGAGGTACTCATGAGTAAGGTACCGTCCCCAAGCACTGCTCCCCGGGCGCCTGTTAGCTGCCCACTGCTCCTTCACGGATGGGTTAAATGCAGAGATGACATTTGGTTGTGGTGCACTGTGTGCTGTGCTGTGGTGTGTTCACAATGACAATAATCACTCACTTTCACTTTCAACTGAGTCTGCCTACTGCAAAACATTGAGTGGGGTCGGTGACATCACACTCTCATGAGGACACCGAATCTCTTGGTCCATCATAAGAGAGACCGAGTAAAAACAAGATGCCTGAAATAAGTAACTGCTACTGTATGGAGCTTTTCTTAGGGCCTCCAGGGCCTCGTATTAACGGTGGAGTGTTGTAATTCTAGCTGCAGTATTGGAGCAGCTGTCACTGTAACGTATCGAGCGACGGCCCAGAGCCTCGGCTTCTCGGCAGGCGTCTCACCCTCCTCCACGGTGGAGTCCAGCTGAGTGACCTTGACGGCCAGGCGGTCAATGCGGTCCTGCAGGGAGTTTGCTCGCAGGTAGAAGGCGTTTGCCTCGTTAAACAGCTCCCCGAATATGTCCTCAGCATGCTTACCTACAGGAGAGGAGGAGGAGAGGAGAAGAGGACAAGAGAGGAGGAGAAGGTGTTGGCATGGAGAGCAGAGGTGGGTGGGAGAGAAGAGAGGAAAGGAGGAGAAGACGAGGAAAGAAGTAGACGAGATGAGAATAAGGAAGAGGAAAGAGGAGAGACAGAGACAGGAGTGGAGAGGAAAAAAGGAGATGGGAGGGGAGAGCAGAGAAACGGAGGAGACAAGGTGGGAAAGGAGCAGATGAGACAGAAGAGGAGAGAAAGATGATTGAAAAGAAGGAGATGAGAGAGGAAACAGATGCAACGAAACAGGAGGAAAGAGGAGAGGGAAGAAGGAAGAAACGGGACAGCAAAGGAGAGTAGTGAAGAGGAGAAGGGAAAAAAATGGGAAAGGAAAGGGGAAGTGGGAAGAGAGGTAAAGTTATGAGAGGAGAGTGAGAGACAGGGAAAGAAGAAAAGATGAGGCAACAGACCGGAAGAGGAAACAGCACAGGAGACACAGTGAAAGGCGATGAGAGAAAAAGAGGGAGAAGAGACGAGAGGACGAGGGAAAATAAAAGAGGTAAGATTGAGGGGAGAGAAGAAAATGGGTGAGGTAAGAAGACGTGAGAGGACAGATGAGGAACAAACAAGAGGGGGTAGTGGGTAATGGGTAGGGAAAGAAGGAAAAAGTGGGGATATGGGAGGAGAGAAGTGGAGATGGGAGAAAAGAGAAGTAGACAAGACAGGAGAGAAGATAAAGGAGAAAAGGAGTCAAATGGAGGAAGAGGAAAGAGGGCAGGAGAGCACAGGAAGACAAGAATTAAGAGGAGAGGAGAAGATCAGAGAGACTAGCTTATTAACGAAGAACGAACTCTCTAACATTTGTAGTTTTACTATGTTACGTTTCCTGTTTCTTCAACCTCTAGTCACGATTTATACACACACACACACCTCGATGTAGTTTCTATGGGTGTAAATCACCAAGTTTCACCAAGAGACGTTATGATATTGACTCAACGGATAATAATTCAACGTCCATCGATATCACAAAGTCTGCTACGATATCATTTCAATTTGATTCAACTCAGGAGCCCAAGATCGATATGAGACAGTATCATATGCTGATTTAACACAATCACTTCCATTCATTTCAAATCAGACCTAAATATGATTTGACATGTTTATTCCTGAGCTCAGCCAGACATTTAAATGAAAAATGACCTCCCGTTAGCCCTGAACTTATAATATGTATGATGTCTGATCGGTGTTTTCATATTGGATTTGTACTATTGTTGAATACTGAATCGATATATCGTTACAGCCCTAGTGGTTTCTGCTGCTGCTAATGGAAAAAACACCAGCAGTGCTAGAGCAGCCGAGACATACTGTAGCAT
Source organism: Distichodus sexfasciatus (assembly GCA_032718565.1). NCBI lineage: Eukaryota > Metazoa > Chordata > Actinopteri > Characiformes > Distichodontidae > Distichodus > Distichodus sexfasciatus. The sequence goes on from JAVGVS010000012.1 coordinate 1,013,258, forward strand.
AGCTGTAAAACAATGTGCAGCAGTGGGAATAAGACAGCGTTCGGCAATACAAACACACACACACACACACAGCAGCACAAACAATGGGATCTATTTATAACGGCAGAGTTAAACAAGAGCCTGCATGACAGTTTCAGGAAAATATTTACAGGAAGACTGGTGTTACCCTTAAGAATCCCTGACCTATGACACTACACACACACACACACACACACACACACACAGAATACACAAAAAATCCACCTGCTCTAACACAAAAATACGCACAGTTGATGAAAAATAGTTTGCCTTAGTTACACACAATGGTCGTGTCTACTCTGCCTACTACATGGACTCATTCATTTATATTTAACTCACACAGCTGCTGTTGAAAGCTTTTCTCCACTCCCACTACAGGCATCTACACACACACACACACAATCACTTGAGAGCATAGAGGCAGAGGCCTTTGCAGAAAAATAAGTCTTGCTGTAGGAAGTAGATGAAGGCTGGTGCATGGATGAAAAGCTTAATGGAAAGAAACACAGCAAATGTAAGGTTTTAAGGGACTGTGACCGTGTGTGTGTGTGTGTGTGTGTGTGTGGTGAGTGCCATGTTTACTGATCACTGATGAGTCCAAAAGTTCGTAGTATGTTAGAAAAAAACTAAAGAATCAAACTTTTCCCTTTTCATGAAAATGTACACAACAGTGTAAAATGCTTTGCGTATATGATATATATATATATATATATATATATATATATATATATACAGTATGTATATATATATACCATTATTGAGGTATTTAGTACTTTAAGCACCTAATTTATATACGCATCTCTCTCTCTCTCTCTCTCTCTCTCTCTCTCTCTCTCTCT
>JAVGVS010000012.1:1014285-1031473 GCA_032718565.1 Distichodus sexfasciatus
ACAGGGCATTTTTTTTTTAATGTTTTGTTATGGTTAGGGTTCCATTTAGGGTTAGGATTAATCTATTAATAACCAGGAAATAGGAAGATGTTGAGGGTGCAGCCATTGCTCATTTCATTAATCAGTATTATATCAATTATTACGTTCCTTGCTAAGAAGTGAATAAAAGGATAACATACAATGAAAAACTCATAGATTTTTCAAATTAACCAATCAATTTCATTCATTCATTCATTCATTCATTCATTCATTATCCGAACCACTTAATCCCTAGCGGGGTTGCGAGGACCGGATCCCATCCTGGGAACCACAGAAGCGGGGCAGCGAACAACCCTGGGCCGGCGCCAACACACCGCAGACAAATCAATTTGTTTTATATATTTTGAAAAATATTATATCAAATTTGAATCATGAACTGTTTACAATGCAATGTATTATAGGTGTCATATTGCATATTCGCACCCTGGAATCAGGTTCTCCCATCACAAGGAATTTTACAAGGATTTGCGTCAAGGATTTTTTGTAATCAAGCAAATCCAGTTACTTCATCGTTTAAGCCCTAGAAGATACACCAAGCTTATTTCTCGCATCTAGACTCCTCAATGATGAAAACAAACGTGGGGGTGTGTGTGTGAACTTACTAAGACTGCTAAGTTGGCGAATGATGGCGGAGAGCGTGTTGTTCATCACGCACTCCAGTTCACTCCCAATGCCCTCGGGCAGCGCCCCACGGCACAAGTGCCGGGGCTCGATGTTCCTCTTCACCAGCGGCATGGCTGCTTCTCAGTCTTCGCCACACTCGACCTGTTGGCAACACACACACACACACACACACACACATATACACGCAAGTCAAGGCCGAGAATCAAGGCTGCTGGAAATGCCCCAGGCTCGTGTAAAGCTCTGATGTAAAGCTCATCTGAAACACTGTTTACCAAACTCACAGCTCAGCAAGGGCTTAACCTCCATCCAGCTGTTCCTCACTCTCGACTGCAAATCCAGCAAAAGTCTCAATCACACACCAATCACACCAGCTCGACCTCTGACGCTTAAAGCTCCATCACACGCTTCAAAAACAACTGCAGCCAAATCCAACACCCTGTGCACACACAAATCTGATCATTTTTTTCTTATGTTTAATCAACATAATCTTGCCCATGACAGTTGATTATGTTTCAATTCTGTTAATACTTAAAAAAAATAATTCTGCTAATACTTTCCACAGTATGTGTTTATGCACGGTCCTCTTAAAAAACAGATTGCATGCCTTGTCACGGAACTCTGCCTCATCTAATCAGCGACTACATCTGTGAGCATCTCCTTTAAATATTTTAAAATCACAAGAATTTCACTAAAAAAAATTTATCCTACATTGTACATTGTTGAGTACAATCAAACTTATAAATAATCTATACAGGTAAAAACATAAAATGATAACAAAAACCCCCACAAAATTCATTTATTGTAAATGAATTTTAAAGTTAATTTGTCATAATCAAGGCATAATCAATTCATCATGATACTGATTTAGTCATATTGCCCAGCTCTAGTTGTGGGTTTGTGTCTGGCCTGTAGGAGGAGGGGGCAGCAGGAAAACTCCTCTTCCAAGGATTACGGAGAATTAGGAAGTCAATCTAATCCTCCTCATCCTTATAGCTGTCCAGTGCTGCGGAATTCCTACAAAAAATTAAAAAAACACTGCAGCCTACTGCTTTGGGGATGCTGGTCACTTTCAGCATGTCAGCAAAAGCGCCCAGAAGGCGCTAGGAATGTCGAGCAGGCGTGAAATTTTGACCCCTGCGGGGAACGACCGTCCGAATGGCCATCTGCCTTGTGATTGGCCAGGAGGATGGGGTGGATGTGGGGGTAAGAAAGCGAAGGACGAGGAAGAGGACCGGCAAGAGCGAAAGCGGCAGTGGGGGAAGCATCTCAGCGGCCATCTTATCTGCTCGTCTTCCTGCTTCCTGTTTTGCGTCTCTCCACCCAACTCCAAGCATCCTGTTCCTCTGTGTGTCACATCTCCCACTTCCTGTCCCTCACGAGGGCCCAGAACAATGTGCTGCGGGTCACACCCCGAACGCTCACACCACAGAGCTCGTCAACACACCCGTCTCATGTCCAGGTTCACCGCTTGTTTAAAGTGTAAGGACAAATATATGCCAGGGGTGTAACGCTATCTACATTTCCCAAAAATATGACATGTACGGCGGTACAGAGATAGTGAGTTATGATATGTTTCACTTTGAATACGTCAACGTAAATCCTTTAATATGTGGATGTATTGAAAGTGTTAACTTTCTTGATTTATTGGACTAATTGTCAATCAAAGCTCTGTGACACATTTGCGGACCTTGTTGTCATTTGTAAAGGAATGAAAAAAGGTAAAAAGAAGAAATAAAATAAATTTTAAAAGGAGGCCTAGAAGGGTGTAATAGGTTGAAAAGGGCAGTATGAGGTTACAAAACGAATCATCAGTTTGAAGTATTCATTGACAATATGACAGCTGTTTGAACATTCTGTCAAGTTGAAACGAGTGGCGGAAAAAGGATGAAATGAAGAGAGAAAAGAGGAATGTAGTTGGGCCATCAACATGAAAAGGAACAGGACACTTCTCCTTAATAGGGAGAACAGCTGAGAGTTGGAACAGTATTTTAGCTGAAATAACTGTGGAAGGAGTTCAGGGCCAAAATGTGGGAGGAATGAAATAACATGGTAATGCTGTTACACAGCAGTCACAACCATTTCAACTGTCAATATTTGTATGTTTCGGACATGGACAAAAATGTTGACACCCCTGTCAGAAAACGGAAGACCAGAAATCTCACTTTTTTCTTTTGTGAAAACACAAACCATAAAAGGCAAACCTTAAACTGGTACATAAATCTCTAGTAATGTATTGCATTTGTAACTGCAACAACAGTGTTTCTTCACCATGTTATGGCCATGGCTACATAATATTTAGCGGTTTGTATTTGGTAATACCATGTAATATTAAGCACTTATTACACCATTAGCACACAGGCATTAAATTGTAACTCCTGAAAAATATTAGCAAGCACTCAAGAGCTGTGTCCTTTAGCACGTAAAAGAAAAAGCCGGAAAAAGTGGCACAACACTCCCCCCACCCCCAACACTGACCTCGGGCCCACGGCCAGGCTGCAGCCTTCAATGTCTGTGTACATCTGTCAGCATAATATGGTAAGGTGATTCCGGCTGGTGAATGCTGAGCGCAGACAGAAGTGCGTTGGCTTTGCGGCTCCCGCTGCCATGCCCCTGGCATCTGCTCGCAAGGCCTCGAAATCTCAGGAAAGAGCTTGGCTTGTTTTGAGCAGTCATTGTTCCACTCAAAACAAGGCATTTCCTTCTCACATGGGCACGTCTGTTGTTTCTGTGTAATGAAGTTAGAGACGGTGTGTGTGTGTGTGTTGGAAAGTGTTCATTAAGAGGCGCGTCTTTCCATCCGTAGCAGCCACGTGTGTACATGCAGCGTGGATGCGGTCTGCGCTAATTGCACAGCACGATGAAATTACAAGGGCAGCAGAGTGAAGGGGGGTGGGGGGTTCCGATGTGGGGGTAGAGAGGATGAGGAGAGAGAAAGAAACATGGAGGGAGAAAAAGAGAGAACGAGAGGGCCAGAGAGGGAGAGATGGCTGGCCTCCATGATTCAAAGAGCTTTATTAAGACTGTGTATATGTCTGTCAAGAGGACGATACAAGATGTGGGTGTGTATGTAGACGTCTGGGCAGCTTTTTAAGTCGGAGGACTTGACCGTCATTGATAAGACTGGAAAAAAGATGAGAATTTGTCCGTTTTCATGGATAAAATATGTAAAAATGCTTTCATAAGTATTTCTTGTATCTAAAAAAGGCTGTGTGTGCGTGTAGCAAACTGTCCCAAAGAGAACTACAGACTGAGACTGTAGAGAGCCAACATGGAAATGTCAGTATGGGGAATGTTTTTCAACAAGACAAGAGAAAGATAGGTTGTGTGTGTGTTTGAGATGCGGAGAGAGAAAGGGAAAAAAGAGAGAGAGAAAGAGAGATGGGGGAGGGGCTAGGACCTCAGGGAAGCCACTCTGAAAGGTTGCTGGGACAATAGCGCTCCGTTCACACGGCAACAGAGGAGCGCTCCCATGCATGCTGCTCCCTCCCCCAACCTCCTCCTCCTCCCCCCATCCTCTACCCAAAATAAAAGAAAACACTTCTGGCTTCTCCGCTGAGACTCCCCCCCCCTTCCTTCAGTCCGAGCCCATCACAGGGAGCAGCTCGCATACAGAACACTTTGGACACAAACAAACTGCCACAGCATTTTATCAGAGGTTCGCATCCATCCGCAGCCTTTACTGAGTCCAGCGCAGTGTGGGGCATTAGTACCGATGCTATGGCCTGTAAATCTAATCAAGACCATCCCGTGTCCACGGGAGGCCACAGTCAGCCCGCCTCATCTGCCACGCTGTAATGAAAAGGGATAGGAGAAGGGCGACGGAGACAGAAATGGAGGAAGAGACAGGCAAAAAAGAGGCAAGAGGGAGGTGCAGAAAGAAATAGAGGCAAATAGTGAGGAAGACTGTCAAAAAGAGCAAGAAAGTGAATATAAGCATAAGGGAGGAAGAGAGAAGTAGAGGCAAAAGGGAGGAGGAATAAGAAGAGCCAAAAGTACGAAGAGAGAAAAAGATGCAAAAACAAATGAGAGAGAAACAGAGAGACAGACAGACAAAATGGTGAGAAAGAGAAAGAAACGGAAGTAAGGAAAGAAATGGAAGGAGAGGAAGAAACGGGCAAAAGGGAGGTAGAGAGAAAGGCAAAAGGCGTAGTACGAAGTAGAGAAATACAGGTAAAAAGGAGAAAGAGAGACAGAGGCACAAGAGAGAGGAAGAGAGAGAAATAGAGGCCAAAAGGGCGGAGGAGATAAAAATGCAGGCTTAAGAGAAGAGGCAGAGGGGAAGAGAGGTCCGCTGGGATTTGGGCCTCTGTGTCCCAAACGCAGAAACTCCATTAAGAATGTGGGAGCCGCATTACGTTTTCATAAGTGAAGCAGAGTCACGCGTGCAGGCCTTCATCAATATTACATATTTTACAACACACGCACGCACGCGCACATACTCGCATGCATGCATACATACATACATGGGATTCCACGCGGTCCGCCCGCGTCACCTTCACCTAGCGGATTCCCACCCATCCTGAGTTTATTCAGACTATCCAGAAAACAATTAAAGTTGTGGGATGAGACTCGAAATAACTAAAACAAAAACTAGAGGCCAAATTAAGCAGCCCCCTGAATACACACGTTCACCGCTGATTGTAATCAATGAAACATCGCGACGTGACCCAGATCTACAGCCACTAGCGCCACACATTTCACACACGCAGACCCCGAGACTGGACCCGACTCCACAGAAACTTTTCCTTATCGTTTGTGCTTTGTAGGGCGTGCAAAATCAGATATGCGACGGAAAGGGAAGAGACCTGATAATTAATTTAATATCAACTTTAATATCGCGCAATTATATTCAAAATAATCACAAATGTCCGTAACGCGCGCTGAGACGGAGTCCGTTTATCGTGTTTTTACTCTATTAAATGCCCAAGCCATAAAAGGTTAAACTTAACAAAATATATTAATCTATATTAAACATTATGTGTGTATTATAAGTAGTGTTTTCCTCACCAGTCCCGATTTTCCAAAGAATTTAGTTGGTCCACATGTCCGGCGTTAGGCTATTCCGCTCGGCGCTGCCATCCTGAGTCCCCCCATCAGTCCCTCTGACCGTTCCAAACAAGCCACTCGGAGGCGGGACTTAGCGCTGAGCTCCACCAATCACAAATTTAGAGCAAAGATTTAGAGGGCGGAGCTCGCGCCGTTGATCCAATCAGAGGCTCAAGAGCAGATGATTGTCATGGAGACGCTAGCGCCAGGAGGTCGAACCGAGGCGGGCTTTAGCGGCTAGTTGCGGATGGGTTCGTTACGCTTTAATGGATTTATGAAGGGACAAAAAATTTTTACTTACATGTTTATATATTAATGGACACAGCAATTATTATAAAAAAAACTCACTCCTTTAGTTTTTAATTACAATTATTTTTTCTTTGACAATTCAGCGGCTCAATTTACTGTTTAATGACAGCGTTATGTAGCCCGACATGAATCTTACTAGGCGCCTTATAAAACTCCAGTGCCCAAATATACAGTTTAAAGATTTAGATTAAAAAGCCAAATTTTCTGTAGGCTCAGAGGTTGAGCAGGCTGTTGCGTGAGCAGATGTACATCAATAAGTCAATAAATTAGAATTCATCAACTTAAACACAAGAGCCATTTTGTGAGAAGTGGAAAGGGCGATTCATTATTAACGATGCTCAATTCCTGAAAGGGCAATAAAATAAGGAACTTACTTCCTACTATCGCTACATAAACCTAAAAAAGAGAACAGAACTACATGACCTTTTTTTTAAACATTTCCAACTTTATTATCAGGATACTTGCTTCATGTAAAATATTTCATTACAATACAGTACAATGCAAGTTCAATCTGCCATCCAGACAACTGGGTTTTTTTGTCATTAAGTACTAAGGCTTACCCACTGCACATAACCGCTGCTGTCACAGCAAAAATAAACGGAAGCTGCTCGCCTCTCCTAACGTGAAAACAAAGGCAAAACATTAAATTATAAACTACTAAACTCAAGTTTCTGTCGGTCCCACCCCCCTTGCCCCAGGGCAATACCACTGCTCTCCAGCAGGGGGCAATAAATGCACTCATCATGCTCCATTCAGCAGCTCCAGCACAGACAATTCGGTCCCCAGCAATGACTTTTTGTGTTTGTGTAAGAGTGTGTGTGTGTGTGAGAGAGTGTGTATGTGTGTGGGCAGACAGGAGGACAGACAGACACACAGTCATTCTGTCACTGCTGGCAGTCACATAGCAGCTTTAGCCCTGGAGAAGCCGTAGGACTTGATTGATTGGCAGGGGTCACTGGTGCCAGGGGAAATTTTGCTGATGGGGACTGAGGGGAGGGAGACGGGAGACCCACCTCGAGCCAAAACAATCTCACATCCGAGTGCAGCTGTCCAGTACCACATAGTGAGATCGTTTATTTCTTTTTTTTTCAGCTGTTTAACTTTCTTACTTTTTATGTTTGTTTGTTTGTTTCATTTTGTAAGGTCACAAACTCGCAGTGAAGATTTGGAACAAAGACCGATGGCACAAAGACGTAGCCGCCACCTGTCCTCTGAATGTTTCCAAAGTTCGCGATGCCTTCTCGGGTTTCTTTTTTTTTTTTTTCAGCCGAGGACAACATTCCACTGAAGATCTGTCGTTATGGTGATGGGATGCGTAGTTAAGTTAGTTTGTTTGCTTACTTTCTTGGCGGTGTGTCGATGGAAACGCTACACGTCAAAGCGCCCAGACGGGAAGAGGTGACCCAGGGGTCAACCTCCAAGGCCACGCCCCACCACCTCTCGGTACATTCTCCCTATTGGGCGCCAGGAAGGGCGTGAGCGAGCTCAGTAGCGATGGGTCTGATGGGAGTACTGAGGAGGCTGCTGGGAGGTAGAGGAATATCCCATGCTGCTTTGGGGCAGTGATGTGCTTGGTCCTGGGTTCTGGTAGGCAGCATGTGGATTTGAACGCTGCAACAGACAGTAAATCAATAAATGCATTTACAGTGCAGTGCTAGTTTAATACAGTATTTTTTCATACATATTTTTATCCCTCAAGGTCCTGTGTCACCTTTGTCTATGAAGGAAAAGTAAATGCAGATAATCTAATGGAGCAAGGGGAAATGAACTCTGGCAACAAAACAACAAGGCCATTTTGCTTTTATTTTTCTAGATGTTTGGTAGCCAGACAAGCTAGGCTTTAATCATTAGCTCATAAAAAGATAGGCTGTTTTGACTAAGATTCTTATCTTCTATTTGCTCTAAATAACTGTAATGTCAACATTATTCAGACCCAATATTAATATCTGCAAAAACATGAATAGGATCAGGTATTTTGATTATTTGACTCATATATTCATACACATACACAAGATAGATAATTTTAATTATTTTTTCCAGTTCCAAAACCCTTTTTCATGGTTTGATAACAAATGGGTATACAAGTATGTGTGTGTGTTGCTGTGTTACCTGGTAATCTGAGGTCATGATCAGGCCACTTGAGGTAGTGGTGGGCGGAACCACTCTCACCTTCTTTAGAGGCGGGCCTTGTGCGTGGCTGTTGTCAGGGTTACCTGTGTGCCCCGCCCCATTGGTGTGGTTGTTCCCCTGCTGCTGCTGGTTCTTCTGCAGATATGAAGACAATCCAAAATGTCACCCTTGTCAGAAAATGGTCAAGTACACACACACAAACACAGATCTCATCTTCACCATTATCGTACTTTATCAGCTTTATCCTCTGGTTCCTCCTCAGACAGGAATTCTCGCTTGGGGTAAGGGATCTGGCAGCCGGCGAACACACTAAGAGGCACAACAAAGAATCCAATTACGTTTGAATGGACATGCAGAGTTAAGCAGCCTTATTTCGACCCCTGCCGGTCTATCTGAGGTAGCGAGCTCAAGTCGAGCTCCTCTAAAACCCAAACCCTCAATACAAGCGTAGGAAACTGATCCCAGAGCAGCCTAACCACTCACTCGGAGGTGGGGAGCGGCTCCTCCAGGAAGTATGGGTCCTGCATGGCTTGCTCGGATGTGATCCGTCGGATTGGGTCCATAGTGAGCAACTTTTGCAGCTGATAGAGGAAAAAGCACCTGAGTTAGTGCTGATGCAGAGTCAAAGCTTTTCCACTATTCTATTGGCTCTTTTACTAACACTCACCAAGTGGAATGCTTTGCTGTCAGGTTTGACTTTATGTTTTTCCATGTACTTTATAAGGCTGCAGTTAGTGTAACTGAAATGAGACAGAGGATCACGTTCATGTTCCCAACACATTCATGCGATAATTGAGCTTAAGGCTGGAAAAGTGCAAACTCACGTGTTCCTTCTAAAGTCTTTCATCAGCGTGGAGTGCTCTGGCATCTTCTTAATGTCCTCCCAGTCTTTGTCTGGAAACGAAATCCAATGAAGACTTGAAATCACCAAATTAGTCTCTCTAATCAGACAGCTGCAACTGCCAACTCCACATCTAACATTAAGTAACAAACTGGAGACTTCTCTCAGTTTCTCATTTGTCTTCATAAACATGAATATTCACATCTGAAGAAAGCATTAAAAATGTGTAAAAATGTATTTTATTCCATTCAGTGTAAAAACAAGCTATTTATGAAGTGGGTAAAACGTAGTACAGAACCACTGATTTGATGAACTTATAAAAGCAGGTTTAAAGACCATTTTAATGGAAACATAAACAAAAACTAGAATGTGCACTGGAAAGATAATAATAATAATGATGCAATAAAGCTTGGATTACCTGCAGGGAAGCCCATGACATTGAAGATGCGATCAAGCTGGTCATGGTGGTACGGGTTACTGGTCTTAATGTCCTCCTGCCTACAGTGGAATATCGGCTCTGAGGTTAAGAGCTCAGCAAAGATGCAGCCGATCGCCCAGATATCTGCCCGGTAGAAAAGACATGAGAGACTTGTCTTATCAAGTCAGCCAGACAAGGTCTTGAAGAAGTCACACTGACCAAAACTCACTCTACTTACAGTTAGGATCTTTAAGAATAATTAGTAATAAAAATTTCCATCACAGGAACAAAGAACACCTCATCGCTCACATCACAGAGGTCCCTCTAACCCAAAAAAGGAACAGCAAGGAAGGCTAACAACACTAACTAACACATGTACAGAGCTATGCCACTGAGAAGACTGCACAATCACACACAAACACACATCTCACCGATGGCTTTGGTGTAATGTCTGGCCCCCAACAGTAGCTCTGGTGCTCTATACCAGAAAGTGACCACCACAGGGTCCAGATCTGCTAAAGGCTTCAGCGGTGAATTAAAGAGACGTGCAAAGCCCATATCCGCTAAAACACACCCACACAAAAATATTAGTATTAGTATGAAACCAATCACGGATTTGAATTATACTCATAAAATACACATAATATTAATATCCTTTACCAATCTTGACACGGCCCCTCTCTGGTCCCTCTCCCATTACTAATATATTGGCAGGTTTCTGGAAGAGGAGGAATAAAAAAAATTATTACAGACAACACACATTAATATTATTAATCCCATTCCGGTAATAACATTTTTGTAAGTGTTCTAACTCCGTAATCTTTTGTTTTTCATTTAGAATCAGTACTATCTAAAAAGTTAGTGGCTTTTTTATTGAGTGATTATTTGCCATTGTGAACACACCGCATCAGAGCACAGCACACAGTGCGCCGCAATGAAATGTGACCTCTGCATTTGACCCATCCATGAAGGAGCAGCGGGTAGCTTCTGGCAGTGCTTCGGGACGGTACTTTGCTCATGAGGACCTCAGTAGTACAACTTAAACGGGGAGACCTTCTGATCATAGGGCTAATTCCCTAACTCCCTAACTGCCCCATTAAAACCTTATGACTAAATCTAAATTCATTGTGACCTATACATTACTTCTGAACGGCACTTGATTGAAGTTATCATGCGACTCATTCAGTGAAGCTATTTATGTTGAACAACAGTTTGACAGATGTCGTAAAAACGTGGTACTGATTGCCTAAAATCTGAATAAAATGCCAAGTATTATTAATATGGGAAATACATAATGCTATCTGCTTATTTGGCTGAAGGTTGACTGCCAAACGCAGAGGTCACATTTGACTGTGGTGCACTATGTGCTATGCTGTGTTGTATTCACAGTGACAAATAAACAGTCACTTTCCCTCATTCATCATACCAGCTGGAGCTTCGTGGTTTCAGCACCGCCATAAAACAGCATGTAAAACCATCTATATTTTTTTACTGGCAATGTTTGTACGCTAACTGTAGATAGAGGAGGGGAAAAAAATACAGTTCATCTGTAAACACACTGTCTGGCTTAGAACAGAGGTTTCCTGCTTCAATGTAAATTTGGACAACTACTGGATCAATCAATAGTATTCATCACTTATTGCACAAACCAAATGCTGGTTCTATATAAACCCCTAAGGCAGGCTTTTGATGAAAATACTGCAGACAATGAAAAACACTGTGTAAAATACTTCTGACTGCATGTTTTTTAGTGGCATGTTTTTGGATGAACAAAAAATGAGATTAAAAATCCCCACGGTGGCCGTAAAACGCCCTTATCTGTACTGATCATCAAGAGCTCAGCAGCTGACTGACAAAACTGAACAACAAACACTGGTACTTATTAAAAAAAAAGACCAATATCACACATTCTCTGTCCAGATCCAAGTACAAAATTCACAGTACATGATTTCAAAAAATTAATAGTGAGAGTGATTTCACGGAGTATTTGATAACTGAAACACTTAAAATATGCTGATTCTTACACATCGTGTTCCAATTGACCAGCCAATAGGTGAGACAAACAAGCTCTTTCTGGCACCAATAACATTATTTTGTATGAGTGTGAGTAACATTTGCTCTTCTCTTGACAGATTTCCTGTAATGAATCATCAGTTCAATCAAAACATTTCATAACAAGAGCAGGGAACTTGGCAAACGAAACAATTTCTGTGCTGTCCACACACCAAATTCATGCACAAGTTTGCAGAATTACACTTACATGCACATGCACACGTTTCTACGCACACACACACACTCACCAGGTCTCTGTGCAGGACCCAGTTGGCGTGCAGATAGTGGATGCCGTCAAGGATCTGGTACAGGAGAGACTTCACCATCCCACGCGGCAGCTGCAGGGGCTTCTTATTGGCCTTTGAGGCTCTGTGGAACTTAATGATGTGCTAGACACACACACACAGCGGGAGTCAGCTTGCAAGATGTGTTAAAAAGTGAATGCGTAAGGGAGACGGCTAGTTAGTTAGTTACCCAGAGGTCATGCTCAGCGTAGTCAAAGAGGAGCCACACTTTGCGGTCCGCATGTGACAGGAAAACTTTCTGCAGTGAGATCACATTGGGGTGCTTCAGCTCTCGAAGCAGCTGCAGGGAAAACAAACACACACACCCTGAGATTTGCAGAGCTGGTGGTAACACCACAAAACACAGATGCAGACAGTCTCTGATGCATTGCTGATGGTATTTTTTAATAACTCAAGACACAATTATGTGAATCATGTGCATGTATGACAAAGTATTTTGGGACTTTATTAATGACCTCACAAAACTACACAACCTTAAGACTCATGTGACTGTGCTATTAGGGCTGTAATAACACTTCAAATCATATATCTTTCCATTGGCAAAAGTTTCCACACATAATCCAATCTGGTGACAAATAAATAATTAACACAGTCATGACATTCTACAAATCAGACATGCCGTAACTACTAGTAAGAGAGAGACATGGCTCTATCTGATAACACAGCAGCAGCGTCTTAGTAATACACATTCTAATGTTAGTGTTTGTCTGAACGCCTTTGCGTCATGGAAACATTGTTTCTACAGAAACCGACTTACGGCTATTTCTCTGCATGCGGACATGGAGATGCCGGTGCCTTCAATCTGCTTCAGAGCATAATCCTTATCGTCCTTCCTGGAAGTGGAGACAGGAATAACTGTTGCGTTCCACAAATCAATGTTTCAAGTTTCCCCCCAAATCAGAGAGGCAGGTCTGGCTTAAAGGAACTGGAAAAGTGATAATGTTATATTAATCACTTCAACTCCACTAAAAGAATAATAATAATATAGGCTAAACTCTGTTTTTGTACTGATTATTAAGCCCCAAAATTGGTCATCAATCTGTTTTTAGAAGAAAAAAAAAAAGACAGGTAAACATGATATCAAAGAAATGTGGAGCAGCAGAAAATGTACTGAACTTTGTCTTGTCACATATGATGGCAATATCTGCACCTGTTCCAGAGTTGCATCAACCTGAAAAAGTTCCACTTTCACTTTCAGAGTGCAAACCTTCAGTCTCACATGCACGATGCAAAACAGTTGACTTTTACTAATTTTAGTCATTTGACATATGTGATATAGTAAATTAGTGGATTTTTTGAAAAAGAGAACCACATAACTCTTAATTTTCCATGTAAATAGTAACTTTAGTTTAGCTATAATTAAGTGCCTCAAAATCCGAAGTGATTTTGCATTTTGAGCATCTCCAATTGGGTTATTTAGATTATCTCTTAATTGGATTATGCTTTTAAAATAGATTTTCTTGAAATTCGAGTGCATTACTGAAAGTGATTAAACGTGTCCATTCAGATGTTCTAGTTTGTCTTTTTGTTCTGGAACGCTGTTCTAAAGGTCAGAAGAGCTACCAACCGTGCAGTACTTAAGTCAACTCTGTGTGTTTCATAAACTTTCCCTCTTAAAACCTATACTGAAATTTTAACCATAATCTGAAGAGCCAGTGTCAAACTGGCACCGTTTTGGAAACAGCATTCTTTGGCAATTTCTCTAGGTCACATCCTTGACTATCAGTTGAAGATTAATCATCAACTAATGGGAGTTGGATGCCATTCAACAAAATTGGACAAATTTTCCATCTCAGCTTGGTGCAATATGAGACTATTCTGGCAAATGATTGGACAAAAGAGCTACGATAAGACCCATGCTCCTCTTCTGGGCTGCTCTTCCCAAAGGCCTACCTCGAGAGATACCTCTTCTAAACAGTCATCCATAAATTGACGTATTTAATATGTTATATCACACACTTATCTTGAATAGTATCAGCAGCAGAAAGTTGCAGGATGGTGTATTTTCAGTTAATTTGCCTTTGCACATCCTGCAATGTGTTTGTCGCATGCTCACATTGTGATGAAGATGCTGAAATGATATATTGTGCAGTCATATTTCCTAAGGTGGCAAAATATGTTCAAACTCAACAAGCAACAAGGCGAAGGCCTGGCAGGCTTGAAGCCCAAGTTTGCCTGTAAAGGGGCGCTGGTGCCCAATCCAACTACGGGAGAACAAATTAGCTGTAAATTGGTGAGGAACACCCAGCCGCCGCGGCAAACAAAACCATCTTTAAACACTTAACAGTCTTAACGAGGCTCCAGCCGCCAAGCAGTCTGGACTTTAACAGGCAGGATTTGGATGCCCGACGCGTCTCGAAACCCGCTGCTCCACAACCAAACCTCTTGGGCTGGTCATAAGGGTTTTGTGTAAAGAACAAACTGCAGTTCAAGCAGCGATGGACATGCAAAATAAAGTCCAGACACAAGGAAAGGAAAAAAACCCTAATCTTCGGTGTTCGGTAAGAAGTCAAAAGTGAAACTCCAGAGTTGATTGTGCTAGAGTCTCATTGTATATGTGCTGACACAGGATGCTCTTTAGCAAGCTAGCATGACTTTTGGGAGACAGCCTGTGACTTGTGACCCTGTTATGCAGACAGTGCTATTTCTAGGCAAGCTTTAGTCCGTAGAGAAATAAACTACAACATAACAAAAACAATGCTTGTTTGATGAGAACCTTTCCTCCCCACCAACGTTGAGGTCTTAATTTCACAGTAATAACCTTACTTAAGGTTTGAATTATTCCTTTATCACTGGAGTATAAAACAGAGGCATTATAAAGCAATCAGATATGGAATGCACTTATTGGTTTTACAATAAAAAACAAAGTAAAATTACAGGTGTTTCAGAAGTAATTTTGGCAGTCATTAGGGAGCTACTTTTATTGAACAATTATAGATGCAAGTGTTTCCCCCACCACAAGCACACTAATTGGAAGGTACAACAATGGTCATGATTTTTCCATTAATTTCTATAAACTGTCCAAATTCATAATGTCTTCCCATTTGTTTCATTAAGCAATAACCAAACTGAACATAATTTGTTCATTATGGACAAATATTTGTTCACAAGCTGACTTTCACACTATACCAGTTTTACTGACACTGAATACCAACTGATTAGGTTGCTGATTAACTGATAAAATCTTAATCCACCAACTCTAATTTTGGCTCTTTAAAAATTATTTTATATGCTTGAAGCGAGAAGCTTTTTGCAGAAGCTATACTGTTTCCAGAAAACACATTATGGTTGAAGTTGGACTGCATAGGAATGTAGTGAAATTTATTTAACAAGCTTTGTGCTAGTGACTGTCTGGAGTCTGGCTGTCTCTAACATTTTAATTATTACATTCTTCAATAGTACGTTTTTTCACGATGCTTAAGGTTTAAGTAAAAAAAACATTTCTAGGAAACGTTCTGTATTTGCTGCTACTTGTATGACATATCAGTTATGTGAGGT
Organism: Distichodus sexfasciatus; assembly: GCA_032718565.1. NCBI lineage: Eukaryota > Metazoa > Chordata > Actinopteri > Characiformes > Distichodontidae > Distichodus > Distichodus sexfasciatus. Next base: position 1,029,548 of record JAVGVS010000012.1, read on the forward strand.
GTGGGTGTGTGTGTGTGTGATCTAAGCAGGATTTTCTAATCAGACCATAATTAAACTAAATGTTTGTCCTGCATAACTACATGTCACTTCTGTAATCATCCAATACTTTTCATATCTGTACAAAAATTGATTAAGTGTTCTGTAAAGCCAAGAATTAATGCATTTTGCTTTAAGACTACATCTCACCTTTACTGTGTCTACAACACTCAAAACCACACAGCACTTAGACCTCCTACTGATTTTGAAGGGCAGATATGTGACAGTATTGGGCCTCAGAAAGGCTTAAGTTTCTTCCAGTTAGGTTTTCATTCTACTTGTTAAATTAATCTGTTATCTATTCTTATCTTATTAGTGCCAGTCTGCAGTGGATTTTAAATGGTAAGAACAAAATCTTGACTGGAATAACCAGAATCTCATTTTCCTGCCGGTTGCTACAGAAAGTGAGGCCTGGTACTTTGAGGTATGTAAAGAAGACAAAGATGTTGAACTATTTACAATGCCTTGACCTTTGTGATCACGAAATATAAAACAATTCTGGCTGCAGATCTTAACATTTTCAGTTTCTGTAAAATCTGAAAACAGTTTAAGAGAGGTTTGTGACATCCATTACCATTGTCAAAGCCCTCTCCAGAGTTTAGTTACCACCATTTTAAATCCAGTGCAGAATGGGGTTAATAATAGCTTCATCTAGTTAATTCAACAGGTAGAATGACAGCATATTTTTTACTGACGTCAGATTTAAACATTTCTGCAGTATTGGCTTCCTGTGGTGCTGCCTAGTCACAATAAAGGGGCTCTGCTTGTGATGGTGCAAGTACAAAAACAACCTGGATCTGTTTCGTTGCAAGCAAGCAAGAAGCTGATTTCAGTGTCTAAACAAGACTTAAACGCGGAGACAATAACACCGCACCTGCCCCGCTGAACGAGGTGCGCCAAGGGGTCGCAAACGTGTCGGTCGCACCGTCGCAACTGTCGCGCCGCTGACGTCAACACCGCCGACAAAACGCTGCTTTAAGAGAAAGCCCGATATTGCGCAGGAGAAGTCTGGCTTTTAAGCAAAATTCCTGGCGGAATCAAGCGTTGGCATCGATGTTAAAAAACCTTAGCGAAAAGAACTGGCGTGTTTTAAAGAGAGCAAACGGGCACGAAGGCCTCGGCTCGCTAGCTAACAAACAAGTCGTAAACTCACCCGTCTTTCCTCTTCGCCTTATACACATGACCATACGTCCCTCGCCCAACTTTGCATCCCTCGTACTCGAACAGGTCCTCGACTCGCTCCCTCTCTCCGGTTAATTTAACTTTGAAGTCATAGTCCATTTTCACAGCTCGTATGTGATGATCCGCTCGGTCTTCCCTTTAAAGCGCCGCCAGGGAGGCAACTTACTTCGAGCCCGGATAGACAATTAGTTGCCTTCCCTCGCGTCGCTTTTCTATTCAGCTTAGATCCCGCATTTATCTTTAACAATCTGCACGTGGAGAAAACAGTTCGTTTTACGTCCTCGGGCTGAGGGAAATGCCACGCGCAGTGTTACAGCGTTACCGATCCGTTTTGCTTGCGAATTTCTCTGCAACTGCGCTTCTCAACCCGGTATTTCACTCGGGAGAGCTACGCGTCCGCGTACGGCACTGTCGTAAAAAAAAACGTCGCAAAAGCCGCTGAGATGAAAAATGTGCGGATGAGGCTTTGTGGCGCACCACGTGGATTTTAACTCTTCATAAAGCAAATCTTCGGAATGAGGAATGCCATTTGTGAACTTTGACTAAATTCTCTGAGTTTTCCTCCCGTGTTACCGTGTTGTATTTTTTTTTTTAAATTAAACTTGCATTACCTGTTGTTTTCTCCCGCAGTGCCAAACAAACAACTGCTCTTTGTCTGGCTATGTAAATACAACAAGCGTCCAGTCCAGTCCAGTCTATATATATATA
>JAVGVS010000012.1:2878949-2981449 GCA_032718565.1 Distichodus sexfasciatus
CATTACAAAGTAATGGAGTCTGGTCAAAGTTTGCCTCTAATCGGCCCTTTCATTAAAGCCCATTTGTAATCACGTCTTAATGAGGGCCGCTTGAAATAATGACGGGGAGAAATTAGTGCCTCCGTTATGCAAAGTTACACGGGGCGAAAAGGGAGCCAGATAGAGTTTGAAAGAGAAAAGGGACGCTGACAATAACGGACCGAAAATGAACTTTTTGCTGGTTCTTTTCCACTGTACGCTGTGGTTTGATACGGTCTGTTAGTACCCTTACAAACCTGTGTAATGGGTAGGGAGGTGCTCCTGTGATATGAGGGTCGCTGGATCAAATCCCACACACGTAAAGGTACCACTGCAGTGTAACAGATGGATGGATACAAACTTAGTAGTACCCTTTTCCCATTTCTAGTACCGTACTCTAAATGTGATTGCAGATCCATATTGGGGAGAACACTTTGAGCTGAAACAGGGTTTGAAAATTGCCTTCTAGTACTAAGGAGATGACTTTTCACTTACAGTAACTCCCGAGTACCTGGTTCGTGCTGATCGGATAGTCTTTATTTATTATCACACAGATGTCACTGGCGCCAGTGAACGTGAGTGATTATTTGTCATTGTGAACACACCACAACCAAATGTGAGCTCTGCGTTTGACCTATCCACGAAGGATCTGTGGGCGGCTTCTTAGCAGTACTTGGGGACGGTACCTTGCTCATGAGTACTTCTGTAGTACCTTGACCAGTCCTGGAATTTGAATCTGTGACCTTCTATCAACTGCCCCAATCTACTAAATGAGTCTTTTAAAGATTTATGGGCAGTTGGTAGAGTAACGGTTAGTGAGTAGGCCCTGTGACCAACAGAGCAACGTTTCAAGTCTTGGACCAGTAAAGTTACCGCTGAGGTACTAATGACCAAGGTACCATCATCAAGCACTGCGCCTTCATAGATGGGTCCAATGCAGAGCTCACATTTGGTTGTGGTGCACTGTGTGCTGTTCTGTGGTGTGTTCACACCGACAAAATGTCTTCGATGTGGCATTTTTTTTTACTGAGCACAAACAGGATGCTGCATGATGCTTGGTGTTTATTTATATCAAACCATCACCCTAACCTCAAACCACCTCACCTGTTGGAGAGAGGCAGATGAAAAACGTTTTTACCATCATCCTTCAGAGATATAAATGTGAGCCTCACCGATTGAAAAAAATAGGCTCGGTTTTGGACAGTGTCCCTTTAAGGAAGCAGTTTGCCTGTGTGTGTGTGTGTGTTTGTGTGTGTGTCTTGGTGGAATAATAATGTTTTCTTGGCACAGACGTGAAACATAAGCGTTTTTCTGCTTTACCAGCAAATCACACGACTCGGCATTGTCGGCCCTCCCTTAATCTTCCTTTTGTGAGTGTGCGTCTCGCTCTCATATATTACCCGTGATCCTCGGCGGATCGGCGGCGCACCGCTTTACCTGGAGCCGGAGCACTCGGGAGAGTCCTGCATTTGTTTTCCCCGTGTAGCGAGCTTAGCAGAGGCGTGGAGTTAGTCATGACATGGGCGATAAGTTTCCCTCGCTCCCTCCTGCTCTGCTTCCCTCCCTCTCTCTCTCTCTCTCTCTCTCTCTCCTACATCTGTTTGCTTCTGCTCTAAACAGGCACAAATAAACACGACAAACAAAACTCTCCCCCAGAGTAAGACAATTTGCTCGGTTAGAGCGCTGCCTCGGAGCTCTTCGGCCTCTCTGGAGGGAGCCGAGATGGATGGCGGGACCGAATTTCTCTTTTTTCCCCTCCACCTTATTCCTTTGTTCTCTTTGCTTTCTTCTCCTTTTTGTTTTCTACCCGGTCCCTGCCCACTGTAAACACGTACCTCTGGTGGCACGGGCTGGTTTGCTCTGTAATGGATAATGGAGGGAGCTTAAAACATCAGAGCCGGATCCAAATAAACACGGTCATGGGTGTGGAGAGTGAGGCGGGTATATGTGTGTGAGAGAGCGAGAGCGAGAGAGAGAGAGAATGAGTTAGAACGGGGCACAGAGGAGCAAGAAAGCAAAAGAGAATGGGCCGAGTGAAACGGAGAAGAGGGAATTACTCCAGAACTTTCTCCAGAGTTTCTCAATTTCAGCAAGATGGAGGAAGCTGCTGTTGACGCCCTGCTCTTTCTCCCCGTCTCCTCATCCACAACGCTTGCTCTCTCAGCCCCTTTCCCCATCCGGCAGTAAACGCAGCTGTGTTTTACGTCTGTCTGTGATGAGTAGGCGGTAGACTGCTTCTCTTCATATGTGAGCACACTAGGGCTGTCCCAAAAAATCGATACATCAATATATCCCGATATTTCCTTTCACCATACACTATATCCATTTCTAGCTCCAAAATCTGCCGACCTTCCGATTGCGGGGCAAACGCCCTAACCGTTACGTTACCAACTGCTCTGATAAGCTCTGCATGTGTTCACCACCGTTTTAAGCATAAGAGATAAGAGATTTCATATTAGATAATGTTTAATATTAGAGATAATACTAATACCAGTAAACCTCTTACTTTCTAAAGTTGCCACGAAGGTGCTTCCCGTATGACACCAGGACCGGTGTTCCACTCCAGCCCTTAGGCCCACCTTCAGACCCCTCACAGAGTCACCCTCCAGTCGCAATCAGTCTGCTTTCTTTTGCTACGTGACTCCTTCCACTTTTCATTTCCACTCCTGTTGGGATCTGAAACGCAGATCACGTGCCGGAGACGATTTCACGGCAGTGTTTATTTCCTGACTTGGGACTTTTTTGTCTTGGGATTTGAAGAGTCCTCCCACCTCCGGACGATGCTCATGACAGATTGCCGTTCGGGTCGAACTCTCCAGCCGATCACATTCAGCAGATCTTAAAAACAACAGATATCACTTCTACAACTTTTAAACAAACTTGGAAGCATTTTATACTGTGATCAAGCTCGAAGAGGCAAAGCGGCATCTGAATGATTCTCTCGTTATTTTTGCATTTCATTACTTTTGAGATATAAGGTTTGGTCGGTGTGAAAGGGGATGTTATCAGTTCCTAGCGTGTGTGTGTGTATATATAGCTGGGTTTTTCCTGATGGTTTAAACGATATGTTGTTGCTCTTGTCTTTCAGCCCCGCCTCAGTTCTTCCCCGGCTTCCACCCTCCGGTGCCCATCGACGACAGACACACACAGGGACGCTACATCTACGAACCCTCACCCGTACCGTCTCTCCATGTGTGAGTAAACACACCTAAACAGTGTTGTTGTCTTTGTGAGATACTTCCACTGACTTCCATAATGATTTGATGTACATAATACTACGTACAGCTAAACCTAACCCTAATCACAGATTTCATCACGATACGATATTCTGTCGATATAAGAAGTACAACGATTCTATATAACAAAGTCTGATACAATACAGATTCAATTCAGGACTCGCTGATCGATGTGAGACAATATGCAGATTTGCCACGATCACTTCCCTTCATATCAAATCACAAAAAGCAGCTAAACTATTATTTAACCTTTTAAATCTCACATTTCAATGAAAAATATTCTCTTTTAATAAAAGACAGACCTCCTGTTCAATATAAAGAGTCACATTGTGATGTACTGACCTTTACAGTTCTCGTATTTTAACAAAACGTAACATTTCTGTCTGCATACACTAAAGCAGCGTATTGTGTAAACCTCACTCTATTCAGACTCTTGAGCTGACGTCCTGCTATGTCAGGGTTAATCAATTACTGAAAGTGAAAAGTGCGTGATTATTTGTCATTGTGAACACACCACAGCACAGCATACAGTGCACCACAACCAAATGTGACCTCTGCATTTGACCCATCTGTGAAGGAGCAGTGGGCAGCTGACATGGGCAGCACCCGGTGGGGGAACAGTGCTTGGGGACGGTACCTTGCTCATGAGTACCTCAGTGGTTTTACCGGCCCTGGATTCAAACCTGCAACCTTCTGATCACGGGGCGAACACCCTACCGTTACGCCACCAACGCCAATGGTTAGTTGAGATGTGGTGAAGCCTGTCTGCCATGTCAGCTCGCCCGTGATTAGCTGGGAGCCGGAATGGAGACGGGCGTTAGGTCTTCCCATATTAAAAGTGGCACGTACTTTGCGAGAAACGTTACAACATTTACGATATCTGATTGACGTTTTGATTTTTGGATCGATGCTGCCAAATACTGAAAAATCAGATCATGCACACACACACACATGCGCACACAAAGAATTCTGCATCCAAAAGACCTGGTTATCAACACTGCTCACCAGAGGTGGAAAAAGTACTGAAAAATTGTAATGAAGTAAAAGTATCTTTACTTTGCTTAAATTCTACTCTAGTAAAAGTAAAAGTACCCATCTAAAAATCTACTCGAGTAAAAGTAAAAAAGTACTTAATTTAAAATGTACTTAAAGTTAAAGTTACTTAGTTACTTTCAATTATTTGATGTAAAAAAGGCCTAGTCATAAATCCAATCCAGCACTAGTTGTTTTTAATTAACTTTTAGGTGGTATAATGTGCAAACGTTGTTCAGACCACCCCATAAAACATTTTCAGGTACAAGTGGCATAAGTTGCATAACCAAACTCAATGTGTCCGGACACTCACATGTTAAAGACAACTGAGCGATTCCATAGTAACACATAGTAAAATATAACTGACATAGTAACTGCATAATGTTTCCAATCTGTCGAGAGGTATAATGTGCAAACTACCTCTTGCTCGGCCCCAGCCGTCATCCAACGATAGGCTACATTAAAATAGTGGGAATGCCACGCGAACGCCCGCGCAATTTCCTTTCAGCTCAGGCAGATTGTTTTTTTTTTCCCGCATTTCATTTTTTACTCAGTAACGAGGGGTTTTCCAATGTAGCAAAGGAAAATACTTGGGTCAAAATGTACTTGAGTAAAAGTAAAGTTACCTATTTCAAAAACTACTTAAAAACGACAAATTACTCACAAAAACTACTCAATTATAGTAACAGGAGTAAATGTAATTCGTTACTTTCCACCTCTGCTGCTCACACATGAAAAATGGAAGTCTAGTGGTTAGAATACGTGCCTCTGGATCAAGAGCCTGTGGATTCTAATCCTGCCTACAGCACCACCATCACAGGGTTCCTGCGCCACACACTTAACACCAAGGTGCTCTCAGGGAGACTCACCCTGAAATGAAGGAACAGAAGTCGCTCTGGATACAAGTCTCTGATAAATGCTGTGAAATGTGATACCACACACACACACACACACCACATGCACACACTCATTTTAGGGAGGCCTCATCACATTATCTTACATACACAAAAAACTTGAACAAACTTGTGTATTGTATAAATCACATTTGTGACCCTCCTCGGCAAAACCAGTCGCTTGTTGCAAATTTTCAAAATTGAGTTATTATTATGAGTTATTAAAGGCATAAATCAACCTTCAGAACGATAGCTATACCGAATGAATCGGACGACATATGACTAAGATATCAACATTCAAAGGAGTCAGGCTTCTCTTGTCACGCCAAGTGAGAAACGGAGAAATCTGCCTTTGAAGTTGACTATCGCCGTAGCACTCACAGACGCTTGGTGCGGACCGGCTACGTTTGTATTTACGGTAGCCTACGCTGCATTCACAGCCACACGGATAGCCTACCTGCGTTAGGTTAACTGAACTCGGGAGACGAAGATGGATTCCGGAGAAATGTCTTCACGCTAGTCAACCAGTGGATTTACCGTAGATATTGAAGTAGAGCGGTCAAAACAGAAACCTTTAACATTCTGCTGGAATTGAATTCCTCACCTCAAGAAAGTCACGTTTTTAGGATGGAAAGGGTAAGTTTTTCAGCCAAATTTATTCACAACAGTACAGTATAGACCTTCCACTGTTTCTAAACACTAAAAACAAAAAATCCAACATTTTACCCCACGCAACATAAACGCTCGTTTTTCTCGGAAACCTCCGTTGCGACAAGCGACTGGTCTTGCCGTGGAGGGTCACGTTTGATGTCACTGTATACTTGTGGATTGTATTTATTTCCTGTATTGTATGTAAATTCATGCATTAACCTTTACACACACACACACACACCACACACTCATGCAAATACAGATTTTAGCTTAGTCACACAATGCCTCAGCTGATATGAACAGAAACACCTTTCTGTAAAAACCATAATGGCACCGCATATTGTTAAAACGTATCAGTTTATTACACACCATTTTACCTGGAAGGAGCAACTGAAAACCTGCTTGTGCTGCTTTGGTTTGTGTGTTCAAAGTGTGTATGTGTGTGTGTGTGTGCGTGTAAGGGTGTGTGTGAGGGTGTTAGCGGGCGTGTTAGACGGGTCTGGCCGTGGGCTGCTGCTCCGAGGCCCCGCCGCCTCCACGCATGTCAGAAATCAAAGCGTTCGTGTCAGACAACACGCAAACGAGCCCGTCAGCCGCCGCCGCCGTCTGTTAGCATGTGATTCCCCAAACCGAGCTGATCACGCCCTGTCAGAGCTGCGCTCGCACACTCACACACACGCATCCCTGATGAAGTGCAGTGCATGTTTTCTGATTGTCTCAGCCCAGATCGAGAAGAAGATTTTGTTTCCGCTTTCCGTTCTGCCTGCTGTGCGAGGTTAGGGTGAGGAGTAGGAGATGCTGAGAGAACGTATGTTCACTACGTCTGTGTGTTTGTATGGGATCATAGTTATGAGTAAATAAGTGAATTGTGTGTGTGTGTGTGTGTGTATTTTTAGGAAAGGTATGGAGTAGCTGGAATAAATGTGTGTGTGTGTGTGTGTGTGCCTGCATGTCTGTGCATATTTGTTTTGAAGGTATGGAGGAGGAGTTAGTGTGTGTGTGAGGGTGTGTGTGCGTGTGTGTGTGTCCGTACATGCATGTCTGTGTGTTTAATAGTGAAGGTATGTAGCAGGAGTGAATGTGTGTGTGCGTGTGTGTGTTTAGTTTAAAGGTATGGAGTAGAAGCAAATGAGTGTGTGTAGGTGACTTATGGAGTAGGAGCAAGTCTGTGTGTGTGTGTGTGTGTGCCCGTACATGAATGTGAGTGTGTGTTTAGTAGTGAAGGTATGTAGTATATGTGTGTGTGTGTATGTGTGTGTGTAGTGTGTGTGTACCTGTATATATTTTGAACGTGTGAATGAGTGTGTGCTTTTAGTGTAAGTACATGTGTGTGTATGCATAAAGAGTGTGTTTCATGTAAGGCTCTGGAGTATGAGCCAGACAGTGTGTGTGTGTGTGTGTGTGTGAGCAGCAGCTGTACTACGTGTGTGTAGTATAGTAGACGGGAATCCCTGTGTTTTGTGAGCGCTGCTCCTCCTCTCTCTCCCACTCGCCACTTCACACCTGCTGCAGTCCTAACGTCAGCCCAGCTACACTCATCCTCCAGTGGACTCCAGTCTGTCTCCTTTACTGTCCTCGCTCTCTCTCTCTCTCGCGCTCTCGCTCCGTCTCCTCTTCCCTCGCTCCAGCACTAACAGGAAGGAAGCAATCACGACAGCCCCAGCTACAAATTGAATGGGGCAGCTACTTGGGCCGTATTATGTTTGATATTCTTCATCATTATATCCTCTACACCCTCCATCCCGCTCTCTCACTCTCTCCCTCTTCCTCCCTCTCTCTCTCTCTCTCCTCGTATTCGGGAGTCATATCTCTGCCGCGCAGTAATGCCGCTAAGAGTAATGAATTTTTTATGTCATCTCCTCGCTCTAACCCTGTGCCGCTAAGGAGAGGCGTGAAAGAAGGGGAGGAGGATAAAAGGGGGGTGGGGGGGTTGGGGGGTTAGTCGGGGAACGGAGGGAGGGATGGAGGAATAAAAAGGCTGAGCCGGGGCGACTTGATTGATGTCCCGTGTCAGCGCAAACAAAATGGCAAATATAATTTAGCATTTAGCTTATGCAGAGATAATGGGCCAACATGCCGCTCCAACACGAGTGCGCCACGCTTTATCAAGCGGCAGAGAGGGAGGGAGTGGGGGCACAGGTTAGAAAGAGAGAGAGAGAGAAGGTAAAAGAGAGAGATGAAGGAGGTGAATTAAATTAAAGGTGAAGTGGCATCTCCTTCCTTTGCCTTATCTGGGTGCGCGTTTTGCCTTTAAGTGGCCAGACGCGACTCGGTACGGCTGCTTAACGGCGTATGAGATAGCCATCGGGCCGCGTTCGCGCACCACGCCGCCGAGGTGACAGAGACCGATGATAGCATCCGCTATCGTTAGCGTTACGCGCCGATACGGCAGACGGCCTTCTTCGCGGCGAGGTGGCGGACTGATACAGCTGCCGTATCCGCTTGAGAGGCGTAAAGTACGAACGACTGGGACGTGCTGCTTTAGAGCAAAGAAAAAAAACGGATTCATGCAGATTACTGTTTTTTCTTGTTTGTCATTGTGAACACAGCACAGCACACAGTGCACCACAACCAAATGTGACCTCTGCATTTGACCCATCCGTGAAGGAGCAGTGGGCAGCTGACATGCAGTGCCGGAGAGCAGTATTTGGGGACGGTACCGTGCTCACGAGTAACTTTACCAGTCCAGGATTTGAACCGGCAAACCCTCCGATCAAGGGGCCAGCTTCTTACACTACAGCTGCACACTACACTGGTCCTAGTGCAGTGTGGCGGACACGATTAATCGTAATCGAGGTAAAATGTTTAGTCAATCTGCTTCCCGCATTGAAGAGTAGTAGATAAAGGACTACAGTGGACGGCTGCTCAGCTCTGGGCTCTGGGCTCTGGGTGTTTGTCTGAAATTGCGCAGCGTTTGACAGTTAGCTCTTGACAGAGCGCAGTGGGACCGCTGCCCACCCTTCCAGCGCCGAAGCTGTCGATGATGATCACTACAGCATTTTAAGAAAATGAGCATCATGGGAGCAGAGATTTTAAAGGGAAAAGTTCAGCTTGTGAGTTTTTTGTCCTCATAATGATACACGTCCCCACTTTATTGGTGTGTAATCAGGTCCCCACTTGGGGTATACAAACAAACAAACACACACACACACACTTTTAAGGATATGAGCATGATAGGAACTTGTGGAGGTTAAGCTTGAAGAAATGGATATGTTGAAGTGATTAACTTTGTGGGGACCCCACAATGACACAGGTCCCCACCTTGTTGGTGTGTAATCACGTCAAAGTCCCCATATTGGGAGGTTTACAAACACACACACACACAATTCTTATTCTCTAATTTACTTATCACTGTACACACAAACTCTTTTATTGCTCCTACTGCACACACACACACACACACATATATATATAAACACACACCAGGCCTTTTCTATTCAAATAGGAAGCTATAAAAGTCTTTTTTAGATCAGAGATCATCAGGGTACCTGAGCATGGATGTGTGTGTGTGTGTGTGTGCACGTGCGTGTGTTAGTGCAAACTAAACGTGCAGGAGCACACGTGGGATTGATGGAGCCGGAGGGGGGTGTGCGGAGGTTAAGAAAGAAAAATTGAATTGTTTTAAGACAAGTTCTCCTCGGTGAGCAGAATTAATCGTTATTAGCGCCCTTAAATATATGCCTAAGTACGGGCGGGATATTATTGCGGTACTTCCCCATGCAGCCCCTCATTACCGCCTGTAATTACAGCCGCTTTTACCTCGCGGCTGTGCTATCAATCTAGCCGCCAAGCCTCAGCCGCGAGTGGGCATCCACCAGCTCACAAAAAAAAGGAAAAAGAGAGCGAGAAGAAGAAGAAAAAAAAACACTACGGTAATGACCATCTCATTTCCCGCAGCCTCTCCCGACGAGCGCGCTTGGCGTAGTTAGAGCACAGTCCGGCGTTATTATTTCGGAAGACTTTAATTGAAACATGTTTATTTATTGCCCCTGCAGCCCAAGCGGAGGCCGTCGTCACGGCGAGGCGAGGCGAGGAGAGGCGAGGCGGCTCGCTAACCGCCGCTAACAGCCGAGGCCCTGATATGAGCGGATGGAATTAAATTAAAAGCTCATAAAATGAAATATGCTTCATATTAGCTGTTTGACACTTAATTTGCCTGCGAATGAGCAGAGGAAATCACAAATTAACTGTCCTTTGTGTTTCCCCCTTTTTTCCCCACCTTCCCTTTCCCCCCTCTCACTCTCTCTTTCTCTCTGTCCCGCGGCAGCGTTATTAGGTGGCGGGAAAAGTGCAATTACGGACAGGGATAATCGGCAGGTTTATGAATTTATACGGGAAAGGGTCCCGGTGTGCTGCCCGGTGTTGTAGAAAGAGAAGATGGATGGATGGAAGGAAGGAAGGAAGGAAGGAAGGAGTGAGTTGGAGCTGGAGCTGGAGAGAGAGGCAACCAAACAGAGGGATTTTGGCTGATAGGAGTGTTTACTTTATCTTCACAGGAAGACATAAAGGAAGTGGTTTGCGCCAAAGTGACCACACTTACCACACGGGGCCGTGATTTAATGTGGGGCGGACACTGCTCCTCTATTTCCTTTTGTTATAAATTGAAAACAAGTTTACTCATTCGGGAGTGAGGGCTAAACCGTCGTGTGGTTCAGTGGAAGCTAAAGATGGAACCGGTTCACAACTTAATCGGTGGAAAAGAAAAGCTGAGTACTAGAATTATAACAAGCGAAAAAATGGACGTGGACGGATGAATAGGCCGGATTAGATTTTGTCCAAGTTGGTCAAGAGATCAAAACATGGTTTCAAGCTGCTTTTCTGAAAGGTACAAGTCCCGGACCGGTAAAAATACCACTTAGGTACTCATGAGCAAGGTACCATCCCCAAGCTCTGCTCCCTGGGTGCTGCCCATGTCAGCTGCCCACTGCTCCTCCACGGATGGGTCAAATGCAGAGGTGACATTTCGTTGTGACAAAGAATCACTCACTTCAGTCCACTTAAACGGCAAAGGAAAGTCTCATGTTGTTTTAAGCTTGTGAAAACGAATCAAGTCATCAGTTCAGCTGCACAGCTTAGCGCTCCGCCTGTCTGACACGCCATTTATCTGCTCGGCTAATTATTGCTGCACTAATGAGCTGCAGCAGGTGTAGGGGCAAAGGTCACTGCACTGTGTGTAGAGGTGTGTGTGTGTGTGTGTGGTGTGTAGTGTAGCACTGGGGTTGTGTTACATGACAAATACAGAATCGGACACCTGATCGGGCCTGAACTCTGCACTCCTACCACATAGAACCTATTCTTCTTCTGGCCTTCTTGTAAGAGTGTGTGCACCTGTGTGTGTGTGTGTGTGTGTGTGTGTGTATGAGTGAGTGAGTGTGTACATACCAACCCATATCGAGAGAGAGAGAGAGAGAGGAAGAGAGAGTGTGTGGGTACATTCCAACACATACACTCTGGTGGCCTAGTGGTAGGATACTCGCCTTTGGACCAAAAGGTTGTGGGTTTGAGTCCGACCTCTTGCGTTACCAACACTGGGTTCCTGGGCAAGACCCTTAACTCTAAGTTGCTCTCAGGGGAGCTGTCCCTGAAATTAGGAAATGTACAGTCAGGTCCATAAATATTGGCACATCGACACAAGTCTAATCTTTCTGGCTCTATACACCACCACAATGGATTTGAAATGAAACGAACAAGATGTGCTTTAACTGCAGACTTTCAGCTTTAATTTGAGGATATTAACACACAAATCAGGTGAACGGTGTAGGAATCACAACAGTTTGTATGTGTGCCTCCCACTTTTTAAGGGACCAAAAGTAATGGGACAAGTTAACAATCATAAATCAAACTTGCACTTTTTAACACTTGGTTGCAAATCCTTTGCAGTCAATTACAGCCTGAAGTCTGGAACGCATAGACATCACCAGACGCTGGGTTACATCCCTGGTGATGCTCTGCCAGGCCTCTACTGCAACTGTCTTCAGTTCCTGCTTGTTCAGTTCCTGCTTGTTCATTTTCCCTTCAGTTTTGTCTTCAGCAAGTGAAATGCATGCTCAGTCGGATCCAGGTCAGGTGATTGACTTGGCCATTGCATAACATCCCACTTCTTTACCTTAAAAAACTCTTTGGTTGCTTTCGCAGTATGCTTCGGCTCATTGTCCATCTGCACTGTGAAGCGCCGTCCAATGAGTTCTGAAGCATTTGGCTGAATATGAGCAGATAATATTGGCCGAAACACTTCAGAATTCATCCTGCTGCTTTTGTCAGCAGTCACATCATCAATAAATACAAGGGAACCAGTTCCATAGGCAGCCACACATGCCCACACCATGACACTACCACCCCCATGCTTCACTGATGAGGTGGTATGTTTTGGATCATGAGCAGTTCCTTTCCTTCTCCATACTCGTCTCTTCCCATCACTCTGGTACAAGTTGATCTTTGTCTCATCCGTCCACAGGATGTTGTTTCAGAACTGTAAAGGCTTTTTTAGATGTTGTTTGGCAAACTGTAATCTGGCCTTCCTGTTTTTGAGGCTCACCAATGGTTTACATCTTGTGGTGGACCCTCTGTCTTCACTCTGGTGAAGTCTTCTCTTGATTGTTGACTTGGACACACATACATCTACCTCCTGGAGAGTGTTCTTGATCTGGCCAACTGTTGTGAAGGGGGTTTTCTTTGGTCATCCACCACAGTTGTTTTCCATGGTCTTCGGGGTCTTTTGGTGTTGCTGAGCTCACCGGTGCGTTCTTTTTCTTTTTAAGAATGTTCCAAACAGTTGATTTGGCCACACCTAATGTTTTTTGCTGTCTCTCTGATGGGTTTGTTTTTCTTGTTCAGCCTAATGATGTCTTGCTTCACTGATAGTGACAGCTCTTTGGCGCTCATATTGAGAGTTGACAGCAACAGATTCCAAATGCAAAAAGCACACTTGAAATGAACCCTAGACCTTTTATCTGCTCCTTGTAAATAAGATAATGAGGGAATAACACACACCTGGCCATGGAACAGCTGAGCAGCCAACTGTCCCATTACTTTTGGTCCCTTAAAAAGTGGGAGGCACACATACAAACTGTTGTGATTCCTACACTGTTCACCTGATTTGTGTGTAAATATCCTCAAATTAAAGCTGAAAGTCTGCAGTTAAAGCACATCTTGTTCGTTTCATTTCAAATCCTTTGAGGTGGTGTATAGAGCCAGAAAGATTAGACTTGTGTCAATGTGCCAATATTTATGGACCTGACTGTCAGTTGCTCTGGATAAGAGCGTCTGCTAAATGCTGTAAATGTAAATTCCCTTCTGGGAATTTTACTGAGGAATTTCTTATCCCGTCCCAATCGGCCGTTAATGTTACAGACGCTCTGTGGAAAAATAACATTACGCCACGTCCTCATGATACTGAAGACACTTCATGTTGCTATACACAGCAGGATGAGAGTCAGTAGGTCAGTAGCAAACCATATAAAATCAGACGAGTGGAAAACTGACTGTCCAAATAGCAAGTTAGCAGAGTGAAGGTGCAGCCTGTGAAGGTGTGTGTTGCAGGTTACTGTGTCGTTTCCACAAACTGCTGTGAGAGAGTCCAATCAACACACTGAGGAGAAGCACTGTTTAACATAAAGCTCATTCTCTTATCACACCAACCCCCTGGAGACACACACGCTCAGACACACACACATTTTTTACACACATCTTTTTCACATCTTTTTTTAGTAATGAATGCACATTGGCTTAACCTGTTATTACCATATTATTCTCTTTTCCGTGTTTTTGTGCATGTCTCGCACAAGACTTTTTACCCCAGCTTATGCCAGCCAGTCATGTTTTTAAGCACCACATCATCAACTGTTATAAATAAAAATATAAATTCTATAATATATTTAATCCTGTTATATATTTATTAATAAATGCTAAACATTATGCTATAATTAAAACCAATATTTGTGACTAAACGAGTAGAAGGTAAAATGATTAAAGAGGGAAGAAAAATAAAGGAAGACGTGAAGAAAAGAAGAACGCAAGGCAAGAAGGAAGAATGAATGGGAGGGACGGGGGGAGGGAGGAAGGAAAGGAAGGTAAAAAGGAAACATGGATGGAGGGAAGGAAGAAAAGACAAGGGAGGAAGGAAGAAAGAATTGCATAAACAATAAGAATGCAGAAGAATAAAAATGCAGCTCTGTCAATTTAAGTAGATCCACCTTTGCGGTGAAAGAGGGATGGAAAGGAAGGTAGGAAGGAAGCATAGAATGGAGAAAGGAAGGTACTAAAAGAAAAACAGACAGAGGGAGGGAAGGTAGAAAGAAGAAAAGAACGATAAGGAGTGTATGAAGGAAGCGTAGAATGAAGGGAGGAAGGAAAGAAGGTAGGAAAAGTATGGACAGAGGGAGTGAAGGTAGAAAGAAGGACAAAATGACAATAAGGAAGGTAGGAGGGAAGCATAGAATGGAGGAAGGAAGGAATGAAGGAAGGTAAGAAAAGGCCACACAGAGGGAGTGAACGTAGAAAGAAGGAAAAAAGGGAGGAAGGAAAGAAGGTAGGAAAAGGACGAACAGAGGGAGTGAAGGTAGAAAGAAGGACAAAATGGCAGTAAGGAAGGTACGAAGGAAGGATAGAATGGAGGAAGGAAGGAAGGAAGGTAAGAAAAGGCCAGACAGAGGGAGTGAACGTAGAAAGAAGGAAAAAAGGAAGGAAAGGAAGCATAGAAGGAAGGGAGGAAGGAAAGAAAGACAGAAAGGAAGGCAGAACGAAGGAAAGACAGAAGGATGGAAGGACGAACGAACGAAACAGCTAAATCTTTACTCCAATTCTTAACAGGCCTGTCGTTGCCCTCTTCCTCTGGGGCGCGGAGCTGAATTTTCCTCCCTCTGTCCCTCCTTCCCTCCCTCTCTCTCTCTCCCTCTCTCTCTCCCTCCCTCTCTCTCGGCGGCGCGAGGACGCTCGGTCAGGCGGCCGGCCGCTCTCATGATTAATGATGTTTATAGTTGACAGAAAGCTCCTTTATTTATCTGTATTGCTGCTCTGCAGATACCATCAGTCACCTGAATGAAAAATATTCACTCATACCAATTTTGCCGTATAATTGAGTGGAGTCACTTCCCCTCTGTCGTCTCTCTCTCTCTCTTTCCCCCTCCTTTCTCTTCCTTTCTCATCCCCTCCCCTCTCCCCTTTTTCCCCCCCTTTTCTCTTCCCTCGCTCTTCTCCCTGCGCTATCTGGCAGTCTTATCGCCGCCACAGTAATTTTTTGCGCCGCCTTGTTTGATATGGAGAGCCTGGCTTTAGCCGCATTTGACATTAAGCTGCAATCTTCTCTCTCTCTTTCCCTCTCTCACACGCGAGAGAGAGAGAGAGAGAGAGAGAGAGAGAGAGAGAGATGCAAAGAAAGTTGCGTGCCACTTTTTTCCCACACAAAAATGCCCGCTCTTGTGTCTGCTTTTTTTCACCCCTTCTTCTCTCAAGCAATTTCAGGATTTGGGAAGCAGAGCTTGAGATAAATAGTGAAGGAGAAACGGGAGCAGATTGAAGCGCTATCTCTCTCTCTCTCTCTCTCTCTCTTCCCTCTCATGCTTAGTAATACATTGATTTCATAGCCTAAACGCTTGGCCTCTTCTTTTTTTTCCCCCGCTATCAGCCTTTAAGAAGAAGAAGGAGACGAAGAAGAAAAAGCGGGGCATTATGAGAGCGTCTGGCCGAGTTAGGGTGAAGGATAACGAGAGTGAGAGAGAGAGAGCTTTAGCGTGGCATGGTTTAAAGGTAAAAAATTGAGCATGAAAAGGTTTTCAACGTCCTTTTGCGTCCTTAATTGCTTATTTTTGTCCTTCCTTCCTGCCTTTCTTCTCGACTTCCGTCCTTCTTTCATTCTCCATCCTCCCTCCATTCTTAGTGAAACGGCTCTATAAGTTTACCCAGCAATCATAATTAAAGAATTAAAAAATCTGATTGCTGTGTAAAACATATAGAGTAGGTTAATTAAGGAAAGGAGGGAGGGAGGGATGGCGAGAAGAAAAGAAAGAAAAGAAGGATGGAGATTGAAAAAAGGATGAATGTGAGAAGACAGGAAGGGAGGAAGGACAGAAATAAGGAATGAAGGACGTAAGGGAGGAATTAAGGACAGAAGGAGGGGAGGATGATTCTTTATTCATACCTTTTCATATTATAATAAAAAATAAAAATAAAAAAATAAATAGTTTTTAACAGCTTATAAAAATTAAATATAAATATGCACTAAAACAGCATTTCATACTTTCTCCTCTATCTTTCCATTTTTCTAATTTTATTCCTTTTTCCTTTTGTATTCAAGCAGCAATCACATATTTGCTAGTTCCACTAAAGAGCTTCACTGTAATCTGTTGTCATTTCAGATTGGGAACAATTTCAGTAATTTGATTTTTTTTTTTTCCCCAACACCACCTCGATCGTCACCCTTTAGTTAATTTTAGGTAATAAAATTTTAGAAATTCTGTGAAACAGGCACTTCTTTGAATGACAGCTTTGGACAAGTAATTTCATTTTTAGCGTTTAACTCTTTCGTTAATTAAACAAAATGAACCAATCAGCACAATTTGCTCATTCTTAATCTTATTATTTGATTAATATTCTAATAAGATAATAATGTTCTTTTAATAATTTTAATAATTGATTTCTAAACCACTTAATTGTTCTATTTCTTCAGTATTATTTACATTGGAGTATTTAATACCAGTCGAGGCTGTGTAATAATTAAAAATACAACCTTGAGATTTTCTTATATTTCAACATATGTAAATAACAATGTAACTACCACATTTTTCCTTTTTAACATTGTGATTAGTGAGTTTGTGATTTCTTATAAATGCGTCTGAAACCGCCCTTTATATTGTCGCCGTGAAAATAAGGTAGAGAAAAATGGGCCTGAAAATAAAACGCAGGGTCTGATTGACAGGCCAGATTCGTGTAATCAAATTCAGACGTTTTGTAGATGCTGAGTGTCAGTCATGCGGTGGGCAGGGCCTGGCTGTCAATATACTGTCTCCTCTTAATTGGACAGCAGCAGAGAAAAAAAGTCCAAAAAATAAGGGGCAGCAATTAGGGAGTTTTGTGCACGCAGCAAATGTTTATCACACACACACACACACTCACAACCTTTACAAATAACGGAACAGATTTTTACACTTGAACAGCAAATTCTAACAAATATAATTAATGTGTGTATTTAAAGAAAATATGCAGCAGTCACGGCAAAGAGCTGCTTTAGTGACGCATGAAAAGAAATCAATTTAAAAAACGGTCCTACAAGGCAGGGATTTGTGTAAAGAAATGAGGCTGTTTGCTTCTAGTGTTGCCATTTTATTAGTATTGCCATTTTTATTAGTATTGCATTTTACCGTTCTGTCTTTAAGGGAAAATCTAGTCCTCACATCTATGTAAAACTCACTCTCTCTCTCGCACACACACACACACACACAGTCTCTGTATTACTATCTTTGTGAGGTCCTTCCATAGACTCCCATAATGACTTAAGTACGTAATTTTACACCTACACCTAATCCTAACCCTAACCTTAACCTCAGTAACCAAAAGCACATCGTGTAATCTTTTAGTTTCTCAAATAAAACAAGCACTTTTTCTATAAAGTCATTTCTCCTCATGGGGACCTCTCAAATGTCCCCACAAAGCCCAAAAAAACAGATAAAAGTGATTTTAGGGGACAAAAAGGTTCCCACAATGCGATAAATACCTGGCGCACACACAAACGCACATACACAGACACTCAGGTTATTAGTGAGTGTGAGTGGGTGTGCTTACATCTGTCTTTGTCTTCCTCATCTGTAATGTTCTTGTTTTATTAAACAGCTCTCTTACTTTATTTCTCTCTCACACACACATTATTAATTACTACAAGGCAGTGATTTGTGTAAAGACCTACGTCAGTTTTCCTTCCAGTTTAGCCATGTCTCTGACTGACTCTCAGCCTTTATTGTGGAAGTGAAAGTGAGTGATTATTTGTCATTGTGAACACAGCAGAGCACACCACAGCAAAATGGGACCTATGCATTTGACCCACCTGTGAAGGCGCAGTGGGCAGCGTCCAGGGATCAGTGCTTGGGGATGGTACTTTGCTCATGAGTACCTCAGTGGTACCTTTACCGGTCCTGGGATTCGAACCGACAACCTTCCGATCACGAGGCGAACTCCCTAACTGTTATACCACAGTTTCACCCAAAACTGTTTACAGTAGATTCTGCGATTGAGAATTGCTTATTTGTACAATTGAAATCTGACTTCTAAATTGATGCAAATCGAAGATTTTTGAAGAGGCTCTGTGCGTATATTCAGGACAGTTTCAGCCAAAATTATAAAACTGTTTATAATAGATTCATTGATAATTGTTCAATTGTACACTTCAGATCTGGCTTCTAAACCATCGCAAATAGAAGATTTTAAGTACGAACTGTCCTCTCAAATTTAACCGACAATTTAGACGCAAGTTGAAAAAGAACGTTTCCGTGACGCTGTTGCTCGGTGATGTGAAGGCAGCGTCCTGGCTGGGCTGTTGAGTGTGTGTGAGTGTGTGAAAGAGAGCGAGCGAGTGGTATTCCGCTGGAGGGAAGGAGGAGGAGGGAGTAGAAATGTGCTCTCTCCATTCCAGCAGAGCTGCTCCTGTACTCTGGGGGCCACTTACAGCAGGTAACCAGCTTTACACAACACAGCTATAAATCCTGCCTGCTCTCTCTCCACACACACACACACACACACAGTCTTGCTCTCTCTCTGTCTCCTCGTCCGCCGCTCTTTCTGTCCTTCTCTCATCTCTCTATCTTAACGTACTGTGTAAATGTAGGTAATGTGGTGGGAGTGCATTGCCACATGTGGCCTGTAAAACCTTCTGTTGAGTGTAATGGGCTCAGCAGATGAGCTGAGCCGTGTGTCTGTGTGTGTGTGTGTGTATGTGGCAGAAGAGTACATTGCCTCTAATCTTTAATCTAATTCATTTCACAAATATGCTGTGTGAAGTGTTATTAAATTTACTTTCACATTGTAGCGTGACAACGATTTTTACCACAATGTCTGTAGTTGGTTTAAAAGATAAATGTCTTTTTACTTGGTGAATGGCCGTAAATCTACGTTTAAATCTCTCTCTCTCTCTTTCACACACTGTATTTTCAGGATTGGGAAATTCAGTTCCATCAATCTCACATTCACACACACATAAATGCATGTATTCACACAACAAATTCCTGATCTCAGAGCTCACCCTCACAGGCACCATTCCTCTCTCTCTGTCTCTCTCTCTCTCTCTTACTTTCTCTGGTATGTCTAAGCTCTGCACACATCTTGCTGTCTCTGTAGAAGTACTTTCAGTGGCTCCATGAAATAACATCGCCTAACCCTAACCCGAAAACCTAACCTCAGAGACCAAAAGTAGATCCTTTACCTCGTTTAATTCAATTCAGTTTTATTTGTGCTCTTTTCTGTAATAAAATGACAGGATTTCCCTTAAAAGGCCTTTATCTGGTAAACCTCGTGGTCCTCTCTAGGGGTGAATGATTCTAAAAATCTCATGATTCGATTGGGCTCACGATTTGATTCAAAATCGATTCACAATTCGTAAACTTCACGATTCACGATTCAATACATAGATGAATTCGTTTCCAGATTGCTGTTTTTCCATTTGACTGTGGCGGATCAACAAAAAATCACACTGATTCAAATGTAGTTTAGGGTTAGGGTTATGAATCGATTTTGAATCAGCAGAGGAAGAATCACGATTCAGTTTAATTTTCTAGCACAGCCCTGGTCCTCACATCCACCTAAAACACACACACACACACACTCACACGCATATCTTACTATCTTTGTGAGGAGAAACAATTCACTCCCATAATAAACTGAATGTATACTGCAGCTACACTAAACCTCAATGACCAAACACAAATTCATTCATTCATTATCTGAGCTGTTTAATCCCTCCCGGGGGTGTGGAGACCGGACTGGTCGATCCCTGGACCTTCTTGCTGTGAGGCGACAGCGCTAACCACCGTGCCGCCCCAAAAGCATTTTTTTCTAAGTGTTTTTATTATTATGAGGCCCAGCCTTTACATAGACAAACGTCCTGAAAAAGCCACAGAAATCAAGTGTTGTCCATATGTCTTTTAGAGGGCAGTCTGGTCCTCACATTCACCTAAAACACACACTCCTACAATGACACAAATTTAGAGTTTAAAGTCATAGGACTATTTAATGTAAGTGTTCTCTTAGTGAAATATTAAGTGAGTGATTATTTGTCATTGTGAACACACCACAGCACAACGAAATGTGACCTGTGTATTTGACCCATGCATGAAGGAGCAGTCGACAGCTAATGGGGTGCACAAAAAATGTAATCAAATCGAATCGCAATTCTTTCTCTGTCGATTGAAAAATGATCCATTCATAATGAGAAAAGTAACTCAAAACAGCAATATGGAAACAAATTCAACTATGTATTGAAACGAGTCGCGAATCGATCTTGAATCGAATCATGAGCCCAAGAACCTGAATCGAATTGAATCGAATCGAATCGTGAGACTTTCTGAATCGTGCAGCCCCAGCAGTTGACATGGGCAGCTCCTGGGGAGTAGCTCATGAGTACCTCAGTGGTACCTTCACCGGTCCGGGACTTTAACCAAGACCGTCAGATCACGGGGACCAACTCCCTAACAGTTACTGCATTTACAACATTTAGCAGACACTCTTATCCAGAGTGCCGTACAGCAGTGCTTTGTAGTCTGTGACTGTTCTGTAATCTGTAAAGCTAGACTTAAATCAACAACCGTGGCCTAACACTGCAGGTCGTTAATGAGTGTGAGGAGGTAGATGGGGAAGGGTGCACGTGTGTGTGTGTGTGTGTTACGTACAGTATGGACACGTACTTCCCCATTATTTAGGGTGTGTGTGTGTGAAGGAGAGTGTGTGTGCACGTATGTGTGCTTACATATGTCTTTGTCTAGTTCATGTAGTATCTGTAATGTTCTTTATTGTTATATTAAACAGCTCTCTCGCTCTCTCTCTCTCACACACACACACACACACACTCACGCTCACACACCCCTCCCGACTGTTCAGTCATGATTAAATATCAACGCAGTGCGCTTGACATTTTATTAGTCCAGCAAGATGGATGAAATGGCAAGACTAAAGTGGGCTATGTGTGCTGCTGCGTAACCACGGCTGCCCTCCCCCCGCCCTGCCGGACCCGTTTCGGGGGTAAAGAGGGACTCTTTACTCTGCACTCCTTTACCACTCATACTCCCAGGCGCTGATTATCTCTCCTCTCCTCATCGCTCTCGCTCTGTTTGTGTGTGTGTCTCCTTCTCTTCTCTCACTGTCTTTCGGTCCATCCCTCTCTCCTGCTCCACCTTCGTTCTCTCTGGTTTTTTTCCTTTCTCTCTTTTCTTGTCTCTCTCTCTTTCTCTTGTTTCCTCTCTCTCTCTCTCTCTCTCTGTCTCTCTCTCTCTCTCTCTCTCTCTCTCTTATTTTCTCTCTTTCCTTTCTCTCTCTCTCTCTCTCTCACTCTCTCTCTCTTTCTCTCTTGTTTCTGTCCATCTCTTGCTCTTTCTCCCTCATGCCCTACGTCGCCACCTTCCTTCTCTCTCTTGCCTTCTCTTCCGTCTCTCTCTCTGTCTCTTTCTCTCTGTCTTTCCTTTCTGTCCATCTCTTTCTCCCACCTTCTCTTGCTCTGTCTTGCTGTACATCTCCACCTTTTCTCTCTCTCTTCCCCTCCATTGTTCTTGTTTCTCTCTTGTCCCCGCTATCTCCAATTTCTCTTTCTTTCTTTCTTTCTTTCTTTCTTTCTTTCACACTTTCTTGCTTTCCCTCTCCATCCCTGATCTCTCTCATCTGTCTCTTTTCTCCCTCTTCCTCCGTGTCTTTTGGTCCATTTCGGTCCATTCTTTCTAGGGTTCTCATTTTTAGGTGTGGGGTATTTAGTTAATTGTTACACACCCACTCAGACCTCATCCTCAAACACACCATCTTTCTTTCTTTCTTTCTTCCTTTCTTTCTATCACATGCACACTTTTTCTGTTATTTTAAGGATTGCTGGGTTCAGTTACATTGTCTCTCTCTCTCTCATACACTGCCCCATACACACACACACACACACACACACACACACACACAGAAATGCACAGTTATACCCACAAACTGCACTACCCTCACCAGTTCCATCTTTCCCTCCCTTCTCTCTCTCCTGACTGTATCTTGGTGTGTCGAGTGTACAGAGCTGTGTAATCTCCTGCCCGGCCCTGGCTCCAGGCACTGTTCATGTGCCAACTGAAGCCAGGGCAGGGGACCGGGTAGTGTAGAGAAGAGAAGCAGCAGAAGGAAGCCGACCCGTGTTGGCTCTGGCTTTCTTTCTACCTTGCCCAAGTAGAGCCTGTCTGTCTCTCCACTCTCCGTCTCCTCTAGCCCCAGGCATGCCTCAGGTAAACTCCTCACCAACCATGACGATAAAGTTACTCTTAGTCCCGAGACTGACCCCCGCTCATAAGAAGTACTTTTATACCACCAACTTTCGTTAGTCTTTCAGTCCTTTTCCGAAAAATACAAACAGCTTACACTTTAGTCTGGACTCTCTCTCTAACAGCTCGGATCAAGGTAACCTTCCAGCACAGTTGCAATATCACATTTCCAAACCAATCCCTCAAACAGTGTCCAGCAAGCGTCCCCATCTGGCCACAGCTGGTCAGCCGAATCAGAATTATGTCAGTCAAAGTGGACTTGATTCTTCTGTTAGTTTCTTAGACGATTTCAAGCTTGTGCTGTGGCTCTCATTGCAGCTTGACTGTTATTCTTCATTCTTTTCTCGGTGAATTAAAGGGACAGACAGCTTGTGTATTTCTGTTCAAATCAAGTTCAAATCTGTTCAGTCGTCCTCTCCACTCAATGTATAGCAGTCTTCTCAGTTCGCCAGAGCTTTGTTTTCCTCTTTTAATTGAAGTATTTGTTGTGTTTTTAGCCTTTTTATTGCTTTAACCCTTAATAAGTTTCCTGGTTGGGATTAAGTGGTTCGGATAATGAATGAATAAATGAAAGTTTCCTAATCTGAGCCGAACCTAATTTAGCTTTCATTCCCAGTTTTGGATAGAAGAGGGCGACGCCAATAGGGCTGTCATTCCCTATTTTGACCACAGGGGGGTTCTGTCATTCATTCATTCATTCATTCATTCATTTCCAAACCACTGAATCCCAGCAGGGGTCGCGGGGGACCGGAGCCTATCCTGGGAACTTACGGGCGCGAGGTGGGGACCAACCCTGGGTGGGCGCTAACATACCACAGGGCACACACACTCACACATTCACACCTTACGGGGTCAATTTAAAGTCGCCAATTAACCTATGTTGCATGCCTTTGGACTGTGGGAGGGAAGCGGAGCATGCAAACTCCACACAGAAAGGCCCTACGGCCGTCCCCGGGGTCGAACCCAGGACCTCCCATCCACTGTGCCACCGTGCCGCCGTGCCGCCGGGATCTGTGATGTTAAGAGTAATTCAACAGCATGTAGTTTAAGAGTTAGGTAAATTCTAATCAACCGTAACATTTATGAACAACCTTTTTACCCTTTTATCCAATCAGATTGTGCAGATTAAAGATGAAATTTATCACAAACCGCTCTTTCTTTGACTGTTCAACCTATTGAAAATAAGTTAAAAATTGTCAAAACAATAATACAAGTTAATAAGATAAAAATATGAAAAATACAGATTTTTTAAATGTAAATCTTTAAAGCATAGTACAGCTGTACAGATTAGCTGAGATTGTGTGCAATAAACCTGTAGCTAGGATTGGGTGATATGGCCTAAAAATAATATCGTGATATTTTTAAGCTATATCATGATACACAATATATATCTTGATATTTCCCACAATGCCCTGCGCATGACTTGGAGCCGCATTGCAATAATGCGATGGACTAAAAATATCAGGTAAATAGCTGTACTGGGAATAAAACGCTGCTTGTTGTTATTTATCATGAGTTTTGTTTGTAATAAAGGGGAAGATTTGACTGAGCTGGTGCGTTTTTGCGAGTGATGGTGTTCCGTTTGAGAGTCACAAGGTCTCGCACACGTTTACATCACGAAGAATGCTGTTTATCCATGTTTCAAAGTCAAAGCAAACTGCTATATACTGTACAAGTATACAGAGAGACGAGACGACCAGTCTCCCTGGATTATCTTGCGTCTTGCTCGGGTGGCCAATTGTTGTGGTGCTGGTGGTAGAATAGAGCCGGATTCGAACCTACAACCTCTGGGAGCGAAGGCGAGCATCTGATCACTAGGCCACTACCAAAGCACAGATCACGACTGAATAATTGAAACCCTTTTGGAACACCAGCTTCAAACTGTGTTTTGATCCCATGAGCGACTTGAGCAGCATCACATCACCAAATGACCATCACGAACCAGGATAAAAATCTGCACCGGCCTTTTCATCGGAGAACTTCCATTCTTTGGTTTGTTATATTTCTAGCGTTCTGTTTGTTTTTCCTTTCCACCGGCAGGAAAAGCGTTCCGTCTAGTTTCACTTTCATGCTTTGACTTCAGCTTCCTGTGTGTACTTTGTTGTTGACCTCTAATCTCCCAGAGCGAGATTGCGCTTAATTATGGGGTGGGGTGGGGAGTGGTGTGGTGTGGTGTGGAGTAGAGGGGGAGGTTGATAGCCGTCTCTGGCACCGCGGGGCTAGCGTAGAGGGATGCTAGGTGGCGCTGTGGCCGCGGTTAAGTAGGCAGAGCGAGCTGAGAGGAAATGGTGCGGGACAGCGAGTGTTTTTGAAGTCAGACTGGAACGTAAGCATTGCAAATGGAGTGTTGATGCACACTGCCTGCTGGTGGTGTTCTGACACACACTTCTGCACATGCATGCACATATATACAAACACACCCACACTTACACACTCTCCCCGAATTTATGGCTCATATCAGTGTGTTTTGTGAGGATGGGGCTAGTGTTGACCTTTGACATCAAGTAGGAGCCTGTGTAAAGGATAGTGAAGCGCTGGCAGGGGTTATGTGAACGTGGAAGTAAGTAAGTTTGTGTGTCTGTGTGTGTGTGTGTGTGTGTAGGGGTGTATACCCAGGCATTTTTGATTGCATTTGTGTTTGTGTATCAGCATGTGTGCGAGTCAGTGTGAGTGTGTGTGAGAAAATGATAGTGTGTGAGAGAGAACGAGCCTGCAGGTGTTGCATTACATGTGGGTGCCTCTGTGTATATGTATGCCTCTGTGTGTGTGTGTGTGTGTGTGTGTGTAGGGCAGCAGGTGAAAAGTTCACACGACTGTTCTTACTCATGAGGATGAACTGCAACATGTGTGTGTGTTGCTGTGTGTGATTGATTCAACATGCAGAGAGGTGGAGCTCAGATAACGCACTACCCAATGATGCAGTGTATTACAGAGCCACAGAAACAGTTTTACACTTACTGTAAATTTATTTTACCTTTCCTAATCGTTTGCAACACATTGATTAATGATTTAAAGCAAACTTTATTGTAGTTGTTAAGCTATATACAAGTTTACAGCGAGACGAGACGACGTGGCTCCAGTTTTTAGGGAGTACAAAGAATGATGACGGCACATAGTACAAGCATATATAAACAGACTTTAAACTATAAAACTCCAAACTGGAGGTAGAAAAAGAAAACGTGCCATTTTTGTTATGTGAGGCATCCAATGATAGTGAAAATATTGCAGCAACAGCAGTCAAGTGCAGAAAAAACTATAAATTATTATTATTATTATTTTTTGCATTAAATGTGCAAAAAATCTGCAGCAGTTTAATATAAATATTCTAAAAATAAAATGTACATGTACGGCACTCTTATCCAGGGGTGCTTTTCCATCACTGCCAACGTAGTGCTAACTATGTTAAAAAAAGATAGTGATTATTTGTCATTGTGAACACAACACGCCACAGCACACAGTGCACCACAACCAAATGTACCTTCTGCATTTGACCCATCCGTGAAGGAGCAGTGGGCAGCTAACAAGGGCAGCGCCCGGGGAGCAGTGTTTGGAGATGGTACCTTGCTCATGAGTACCTCAGAGGTAACTTTACCGGTCCTGGATTCAAACATGAATTCTGATCATGGGGTGAACACCCTACCGTTACGCCACCAACTGCCTGTTAGCAACACTATGTGAGTTGCTAATGTACACTATGTTAGTTGCTAGCAGCTATGCTTTTGGGAAACGCCCCCCAGAGCGACGTCCATTTCTTAATTTCAGGGACAGTCTCCCAGAGAGCAGCTAGGGGTTAAGGGTCTTGCTCAGGGACCCACTGAAGGTAATACCATACCAATTTATTTCTAAAGCACTTATAAAAACAAGCACTTGGCTGACCAAAGTGCTGTACATCCTATAACAAATACAAACATAAACATAAAACACAGGAACAAATAAAAACAAAAGAACAATCAAACAAGAGAAAGAAAACAAAAAAAAAGTTTTTAAGGGAGATTTAAAAACACCAAGAGATGGAGGTAATGAAAGAGGTAGGACTCGAACCCACAAGCGCTTGGTCCAGATGCGAGTGTCCTAACCACCACCCCAGTCTATAAAATTAGACAATCTGTTAACAATCTGTTAAATAGTAACCAGTACCAGTAAAGTCGAAGCTAGAAGTAGAAAGTGAAGATGTGCAGTTTAGTTGCACGTGAGGAGATAACAACAATGTGACAGTATGTGCAAATATTGCAACAGCAGTCAAGTGGAGAAAACTACGATCACAATTCTGGAATGTACTGTAAATGTGCATTAAATGTGCATAAGATCAGCAGCAGTTTGACATGAGTATACTGTACAGACAAACAATTAGAAAAATAAACAGCATCTCAAAGACAGTACAATGTAGCACGGATGAGTTTGTACATGTAGCAGGAATAGAATCGGATATCAAATATTCTGCATGTCGGCACTGTGCACGTCTGCCTAATGTGTGTACAATCACACCACGGTAAAACAGCCTTTCATCCCCCAAAAATGGCCATATTTGAAAATGCTTCCAATGCAAAAAAGGTATAGTCTGTTCTTGGCACCTTACTATGAAAAATGTTGTATTTTTGTTGTCTAAAGCACAAATCTTGAAACTGTTTCCTTAAGAGCTCAAAATTGTTTCTTTGAGGCAAAAGCTTGTGACTTTATGTACAAAATGGTACCTTCAGTGGTGGACAAGTGTGAATATTCACAGATGTAAAGTACACTTTTGTCTATTTTTTTACTGTTTTGTTGCAGGATATATGTTTCATAATATTAAATTCTAGCTGCAGTCCAGTTGTGTAAAAGCAAAACGTAAGAGCTGTTCAGTGCTGTAGTCAAGCTACTCTTCCCAGACGCATTTACACACTGAGTCGAGGTTAATATCTCTAAACACCCCCCTCACTGCCGCTCTCTGACCCCCCTCGTACTGGCACTAAAAGGGAGGCGGGATTCATTTAGCACGTCTCGTATCTCCACTCCTCCCAGTCCTTTCATCTCCTCACCCTCTCGCTGCCTTCTTCTGTAACCAGGGGCAGAGGGGGGCATAAATTCCCAAAATGACTGGCAACCCCCAACGGGAGCTCTTAATGACCGCCCCTCTTGCCTGGCAACACACCCCCCCAACACGCCCCAACGCCCCACTCCCCCCTCCACACCCTGCAAGGGCACAACCACCGCCGCCACTCTTGCCTCAAACTCTCCTCACCAGGCCTGACGTCGGAGCCGCTGAGTGGCAGAGGCTCACACAGACGGGACCTGGGGGCAGTTGGCACTCTGAAATGACTTTAAGAGATGAAATATTGCTTTGAGATAAAGCTTTATTTTTAATATAAGATCATAACCCTCTATATTACGCTCTATATTAAGGAAAGCCAGTTGGTGGAAGTGAGTCAAAATCAAAAGGTAGAACCTTTCAACAACCTTTATTCAATTGATTTGAGTAGTTTTCCGTTGTTCTGCTTTTTTTTCTTGTATTTTTTGCTGTTGGTCTGGTTTATTGAGTATACTTCATAGCTAAGTGAGTTTTAGTATGTGAATAATGCTTTATAAAGTTGTTATTATTATTATTATTATTATTGTTATTATTATTGGTTTTTCAATTATTATTATTGGTTTTTAAAGTTATTAAGTATTATTATTATTGGTTTTTAAATTATTATTATTGTTATTTTTAAAGATTATTATTATTATTATTATTATTATTATTGGTTTTAAAATTATTATTATTATTATTATTATTTTTAAAAGTTATTATTATTATTATTATTATTATTATTGTATTATTATTATTATTATTATTATTATTATAATATCTTGTTCATGAAGGAGTTAAATCAGTTAATAATTGATGACTCATTGTGAACACACCACACAGCACCACAACAAAGTGTGACCTCTTCATTTGACCCATCCATGAAGAAGCAGTGTGCAGCTGATCAGGGTATTGCCTGTACTTAGGGATGGTACCTTACTCATGAGTACCTCAATGGTACCTTTACCATCTGGGATTCAAACCAGCGACCCTCTGAGCACGGGGTGAACTACCTATCCGTTATGCTGCCAGCTGCCCCATACTATCCCTAATGTGCGTCCTCATAATCGGATTTAAAAAGTGCTTAGTTCAGTTACCTGCCCCTGTCCGGTCTGTTATTAATCATAAAAGTTTGAAATAATCCTGGTACTGATCGATTTGTTATGGGGCAGTTGGTAGCGTAACGGTTAGGGAGTTGGGCCTGTGATCGGAGGGTCGCCGGTTCAAGTCCCAGACCGGTAAAGGTACCACTGAGATACTCATGTGCAAGGTACTGTCCCCAAGCACTGCTCCCCGGGTGCTGCCCATGTCAGCTGCCCACTGCTCCTTCATGGATGGGTCAAATACATTACAGAGGTCACATTTTGTTGTGGTGCACGGTGTGCTGTGCTGTGTTCACAATGACAAATAATCACTCACTTCACTTCACAAAACTCATCACCAGCCCAGCTTCATAGCATATGAGTTTATAGCAGAAGTCTTTCTCTCTCCTTCTCTCTCTTCCCCCCCTCTATCTTACTTTCTGCTCCCCCTTCCATAGCCAGGATTAGTGTTGAGTCCACACCTGACTGTGTCTCAGGGTCTTTGTACATGCACATGCCTGTAAACTCACACACACACACACACACTTGCCGTATATCTCTCCATCTGTCACAAGCACAAGCGCACATGCTCTCCCTGTATTCTCAGCCTTTCCCTCTCTTCACATTTCTTCTGCCTTGAGAACCATACATCAGCCTCTCCACTTCTCTTTATCCCTCACTCCCTCTTCCCTCTCCTTCTCACTCCCTTGCTCTCTCTCTTTCTGCATTCTTCCATGCACTCTCTCCTTTATTCTTTCTCATATTTACTCATTTCCTCCTGTCCTTTTCTGTCTCCCTCCACCTATTCTCTCTCTCTCTCTCTCTCTCTCTCTCTTCTGGGCCGGGTTGCACTGCTCCTTTGATCTCGGTGAAAGGGGAGGCATTAAAGGGCTGCTGTTTCCTCTGTCAGGGGCCATCTCTCCTCTACTCTCACATCCCTCCCCCCTCTCCCCTACTCCCTCCCCCACCTCCTTCACTCTTCTCTCTTCTGCCTTTTTTCCCCCCTACCTTCACTCTTATCTCTCCTCTCACCCCCTGCCTTCTCTCCTTTCTCCCTTTTGCCCTCACCCTCACTTTCTCATACATCACATTCTCCGCTCCTCTTTATCCCTCTCTGCCTGAACTCTCTCTCTCTCTCTCTCTCTCTCTCCATGCCGCTCTCTCTTTCTGCAGTCATCTCTCCACCCTCTCCTTAATTCTTTCTCATATTTACCCATTTCTCCTGTCCTTTTCTGTCTTCTCTCTCTCTTTCTAGGGTTCTCCTTTTTTTAGGGCAAGTGGGGTGCCGTTAATTGCATCACACACTCAGAACCCATCCTCAAACACACCTCTCTCTTACTTTCTCTCTCTCTCTCTCTCTCTCTCTCTCTCTACGGGCCTCAATCACGGCTCAATCTGCACCTTAGTCGGGCAATAAATCAAAAATTATTCAAAACCAACATTCTGAACCTCTAATAGACGTAATCTTTGCCCATGTCGGTTATTTTGGTTATTTTAAATTCTTTTAATACCGTCTCCAGTGTGCGTTGGCGTGACTCCACCACGTCCCATCTGACCCTTCACCAGTCTGATCAGTGTTTCCTTAAATTGTTTAAAAGTCAAAAATATATGCGCTCTTTCATTAGAACAAATATCCAAGACCTTGTCAGTGAACTATGAAGGCAGACACAAAAACAGAAAAATGTTTATTAATCATGATCAGTTAACCCCAACTTGACGTTTTCATGCCCCGTCGCCGCCACCGTTGACACAAAAATAATGTTTAAACAGCAGGAAACTGTTTCCCGTGTTAGAATAACTCGGGGGCCCCCTTGGTCATCTAAATCAAACGAGCTAACGGCCTTTTGTTTATTTCAGCTTTCTTTTCTCTCGCAAAGTGACGTGGCCGCAGGAGGCACGTGGTTCTGTCTAAACGATGGGGATGTGGGGGAGAAATGAAGGGGGGGGGAGAGGGTAAGGGAGGGAGAGAGGGAGAGGGGGAAATAGGTTCCATATGTTAAGCTGTACCAGTGCCTCTTCAGTCCTCCTGCACAGTTAGAAACGTTCTGAGAGTGAGAGGGACAGAGAGAGAGAGAGAGAGAGAGAGAGAGAGAGAGAGAGAGAGAGAGACTGATAATTACACTGCAGTAATAAGTAAAGTGGAGGAATGCAGCCCAGCTCTTTGTTGCCTTGATTTCATGTTTTTAATCATTTTACTTTTCTCTCTCTCTCTCCCTTTTCTTCTCTCTCTCTATATATATACCATGATCCTGCTAAGCCAGAGCTGGCCCAAGCATGCTGGCTTTTAGTCTTTGATGTAAATCTTAAATCAGGTGTAAAGCTGGAGCCTAAATCTGTTTAGGAATGTGCCTGTGCTCTCTCTCTCTCTCTCTCTCTCTCACACACACACACCTCTAAATCTCTATTTTATCTTTCTCTCTGTCTGTCTCTTTCTCATACTCTCATCTCTACACACTTACTCACTCACTCTATCTTTCTATCTCTCTCTCTTTCAGCCAGTGACTGGTTTCTCAAAAGTCACTCTTTTTCTCTCCGTCTGCCCCTCTCTTTCTGAAACAAGTTTCTTTCTATGTATTGGTCTCTCTCTCTCTCTCTCTCTCTCTCTCTCTCTCTCTCTCACACACACACACACATTCACCACCTCTATCTTCTTTTCACACACAAAACTATGAGAAACCACACTAACCTTTCCATGCACTCTCCCTACTCTCCTTTCCTCCCCCTTTTCCCGTCTTCCTGACATCCGTTCATTTTTAGCAGCCCTACTCCTCCTACACTGCCTTCACTTTCACCAAGAACCTCTCATCGCATTCCATCAGCACCCTTAATGTTCATCAGCTGTGCCATAATGCAGTCAGCGCTCCCATCTCGGCCCAATTTTAGGCCGGGTGTTTGCCTGTGTAATTTCTCAGCCCAGCACCAGGGAACACAAATAATTTGGTTTCTAAATATTTGCAATTCCCCCTGCGCTGAGCTCCAAGCCATTTCTCTTATAGCTACCCATTACTGTCTTTTCACATCCTTTCACAACTTGTGAAACGAAGGCATAGTTCTGCCAAAGACCCGACAAATCAAAATGGCCAGTGAGCTTGGACAAGACTTTTAATGCCTTGCAAGGTTTCTTCACCTCTTGTTGAGTTTTGTTCAGGCCAAACTGTTCCACTAATTATCCCTGATTGGACTGCACTGGGAAATGTTTCTTAGAACCATTTGTTTTGTGTATTCCTTTCATCCCTTTAATTTTGAACCACTAAGTTGAAACCTATGGGTGATTGTCCACTTACACTGGGGTGACCAGTTCCGGTCCTGCAAGTGAGTGATTATTTGTCATTGTGAACACAGCACACAGTGCACCGCAACAAAATGTGACCTCTGCATTTGACCCATCCGTGAAGAAGCAGTGGGCAGCATTCTGGCAGCACCTTGCCCTTGAGTACCTCAGTGGTACCTGTACCGGTCCAGGACTTGAACCGGTGACCTTCTGATTATGGGCTCAGCTCCCCAACCTTAGCACTACTCCCCAACTTCTACATAGGGCTGGTATCCTGGATCCCGGTTTTCCATCATACCTGAGTTTAGATCATTGACACCTTCTCTCAGGTAAAAGCTCACCACAATTAACGGAAATCCTCCAGGATACTGGCCGTCCAGGACCGGAACTGGATGCCCCGGACCCCGCTACGCACAAAGGGTTTCAGTGGTTTATGTTTTGGACAGTTCTTAAGTGTGTGTTATGGAAGTAAGCTATGTTGTAATATACTGGCCCTTTAAATAAGTTAAGAAAACAAGCAGTACATCACAGGAGCACCACTTGAGGTTGAGACAACATGACAATGTGAATTGTTTTCTAAAAAGATTAGAACTAGATTTCAGGAAACTTTACAAAGTGAACACGACTTGAATGTAATATTGTGTTCTAAAAGCAGCCGGTTACTCCGTTACTGTTAAGACTTTTGTGTTGTAACTGTGCTTATATTAAAGGCAAAGTAAACTTTGTCATCTCTTCTATATACTCTACAAGTACACAGAGAGACGAGACGAGGTGGCCCCAGTTTTAACAGTGCAAAGAACAAGGAACAAAGAACAAATAAGGCAGATAGAATAAACAAAATATAAATAGAATATAAAATATACACTTTAAACTAGAAGTGGGAAGAGACAACTAGGATGCGGAACTCAGCCTACAATTATGGTCCTGGAGTTGTCTTTTACACTGAAGGTGCATGAGGTCAGTGACAGTTTCAATATGAAAAATTCTATACAGTCTATGAAATAAAACAGTATCTCTTATAAAGTGTGACATTCATAACATTCAAGTCGGATCTGGTAAGTGCAGATACTGTAGCAGTGGAGAATACAGTCAGTGAGAAAAAGTGACCAGTGATATGTACAGCAGTGTTCAATAGCCGTGCAAATATGTAGCAGCAGTGCAACAATTGTGGAAATATTGTAGCAGCAGTCATGAGAAGAGGATTACAATATTGATCGTCTGGCAGATCAGCAGCAGTTTGGAATGACAATACTATACAGTCTGTAAACATAAACATCATTCATGAGAAATTTGGTAAAGTACATTGCATTGTCAAGTTGAGTCAGGGGTAAGAAACCACATCCTTTAAATGTGTTTTGCTGCACCATAACTCAACTGATACATTGGTGTTGGTCTGTTTTAACAACTCGCTGAGGGGTTTATTGGGTTTAAGTCGGGCTCTACCCTACCTCTAGCACTACCACCACTGGGCCAATGAACAAGACCCTTAATCCCAAGTCTGTAGAGAGACTATCCATTTACACTGACCATTTTCTCCAGAACCTTGTACGTCAGTGCTGTGTAGCCCACTTCTGTTCTTCACGTCTTAAACCCTAGACTTAAGTCAATGGCTGTTGTTCAGCCAAGTTTCCGCCAGCCAAATTACACACCCTGTCAAAGACAAGAAGTCAGAGCAGTTCAGTTCAAGCAGCAAGGTCAAAGGCAGTCTAAGGACACAACAAAGTAGCAGTTCAGTTAAGCAGCAGAAGAAACTCAATAGCTTTGGCAAATGAAGTTGACATATTAGTAAAAGGTAGTCACTTTTGATGAGCGTCTGATGAATTCCATAAACGTAAATGTGGTCAGATTCATGGAGGGACGTTACCGGACATTATATTGATTCAAGGGTTGATGATAAAGCCTTGTACAAGGCACAAATGCCAAAGCTGGGTCAAAATTTGCTCAGTATCGTTGGATGCAGTTTTCCAGGTTGGTACCACTCCGTTAAGAGCCGAAACCCACAATCGATCTCTCCACAATCCGGCTTCATGCTTCCCTCTCCTATCCTTCTTTAACCTTTATTTAATTGTGCTGTTGTGTTCCGTGCTAAATAAATGGCTGAGGCAGTATTGGGGGAGTCATTTAGAGCGAGCGTCCCAGCAGCCGTAGCGTGGCAGGGCTAATCATCGTCATGCCTAAAGTGATAAATGCTAACTCTTCAGGGCTGCCTCGTTTTATTTAGTCCCCCCAGACCTGAAACACACTGCCGCTGCAAAACGGCCCTGCGCTCTCCTGAATAAAAGGTAATAAAGCTCCTCTGTTGTTTCAAAACAGTGAAAGACTGAGTCTTATTGAGTATTTGGGCCTGCAGTAGGAGATTTGTGGTAGAGGACGGGGAAGGGTTCGGCTCAGCTTTTACATCACTAAAGGTTTTTGTTGTCCCAGCCACGGGGCCATCGATTTCACGCTTGTGTAAAAGCTGCTACTGCGGGTATTGATTTTGTAGTAAAGTGTCGTGATATCAGATAAATGAACGGTGTAGGTATTGCGGTCATTGCCTTTTAAAGAGAGGCAGTCATTCTTTACGGGCGCTTATGTGGGGTGTGTGTGTTTGACACTTTGGGTGACATAATGTGAGCACGTTTTGAGCTTTTGTAGACCTGCCTGTTAATCCAAATGAATGAGTCTGGACATGAAAGCACACACACCTGAAGCACTTAACACACAAGCATTAAGGAGGTTCACGGGTGGGGTTTTGCGTGAATCTGATTTTGTTTTAAGTGAAACGATCACACTTTTCTATGCGGTGTTATACATCTCAGGAAATAGACGGGGTTGTAGCTTAACTGCTCTCTACACACTAGGTAGTGCACATGGAAAGGCACATACACCTTATTTGACTTGGTACACCACATAGGGCAGGAAGTGACTTTTTCTTAAAATGTTGTGCACTACGCTCGAAATGCTCAAAACAAGGTAATGAGGGTACAAGGGTGTGTGTGTGTGTGTGTGTGTGTGAAATAGACTCAGAGGCGGGTTTTGTGATGGTAAGACGTGCAAAATGGCTCATACATTACAGTAATAGACACTGTCATACCTGCTGACTCTCAACACCCAAAAATACACAAAGCCGGGCTTAAAAGAGACACGCCATTATATCAGCACGTTAACCGCTTTGAGCCCTGCGGGATTTAGCAAGGGTCTTTAATGTGGTGTACAGGATAACACTTATCAAGAAAGTTTTTCTTTCATTGAACAAACAAGTTGTTGGTGTGAAGCGGCACAGCTTAGTGATCTGTAAATCATTTTTTGTTAAGCAGGTTAGTTTGCCTACAGTCTTTTAGCTATTACATAACTTTTAGTGACTCGACTGCTAATGTCAGTTCCTGAATGAAATCTCAAATGTCTCGTCATATATGAAGATGTGTTTTTGTAGTTTTGTGTATATTTTCTGCTAGATTTCGTTGCCTCTGGCATGTTTTTACTCAGTATCTCAATAGGAAATGACTGACTGACTCCCATGACCTCACTTCCTTAGCACAAAATAAATCTGAAAGTCTGCCTATTTTGTGGTCATTCTCTAGAGTGAGAACATTCGTTTATCAGGTCCATCAGAGTAAGATGACTTATCTACAAACATTTTTTTGCCTTTCATGTCTTTTAACACTGTGAGATACTGCAGACCGACCCACCCCTAAGTAAACACTCAG
This sequence comes from Distichodus sexfasciatus, assembly GCA_032718565.1. Lineage (NCBI taxonomy): Eukaryota > Metazoa > Chordata > Actinopteri > Characiformes > Distichodontidae > Distichodus > Distichodus sexfasciatus. The sequence continues at coordinate 2,914,338 of JAVGVS010000012.1, forward strand.
ACACTGACACTAGGGCTGGGCGATATGGCCTAAAAATGATATCACAATATTTTTAAGACACAATATATATCTCGATATATGTGACCCTCCACGGCAAAACCAGTCGCTTGTCGCAAATTTTCATAATTAAGTTATTAGGAGACAGGAGTCGGGTTTCTCCTGTCACGCCAAGTGAGAAACGGAGAAATCTGCCTTTGAAGTTGACTATCGACGTAGCACTCACAGACGCTTGGTGCGGTTGCGGCTACGTTTGTATTTACGGTAGCCTACGCTGCATTCACAGCCACACGGATAGCCTACCTGCGTTAGGTTAACTGAACTCGGAGATGGATTCCGGAGAAATATCTTCACGCTAGTCAACGAGTGGATTTACCGTAGATATTGGAGTAGAGCGGTCAAAACAGAAACTTTTAACATTCCACTGAAATTGAATGCCTCACCTCAAGAAAGTCACGTTTTTAGGATGGAAAGGGTAAGTTTTTCAGCTAAATTTATTCACAACAGTACAGTATAGACCTTCCACTGTTTCTAAACACTAAAAACAAAAAATCCAAAATTTTACCGTAACATAATCGGAAACCTCCGTTGCGACAAGCGGCTGGTTTTGCTGTGGAGGGTCACATATTCTCTCTTTCTGGGAGAGAACTACATTTCCCACAGTCCCCTGCGCATGTCTTGGAGCCGCATCACAATAATGCGATGGACGCGTATCCAGAATAAACATTTCAAATATCAAGTAAATATCTGTATTGTGAGTAAAAAGCTGGTTGTTGTTATTTATCAGCTAAAATATAAGTTTTGTCTGTAATAAAGGTGAAGATCTGACTGAACTGGAGCGTTTTTACGAGTGATGGCGTTCCACATGAGAGTGGTGAGCACTCACGAACACGGCGCCTTTACATCACGAGGGATGTTATTATGCATTTTTAAAGCATTTACTTTTAACAGAGTGCTGTTTTTCTTCGGAAACCAAGTCGTTCGCTTCCATCTCCAATTAATGTCTCTGAAATCCCAGGGGAGTGAGCTGTCTGCTTTGAGAGGGCAGAGAAGCGTAACGTGAAAGTGAAGCACATGCTGTCTGTTCAACATTAACGTGAGGATTTGTACTCGATGTTCACGATATAGTCATTTACTGATGTATTGCCCACCTCTAATTAAAAGCTTTCAAAAGCAGCAGACTTGTTATGTTGCCAGACACAAGTATCCTTGCGGTGCACAGCTATTCAGAATGTTTCCTCCCTATTTTTCCAAAAGGTGATTCTTCATTAAGCTGGGCTTACACTGTGCGATTTACAGCGGATTTTCAGCCGTTTTTTTTTACTTGTGCTACTATTTTTTGGAATGGCCCGACTTTCAGCTTAGTCATGCATCGCGTTCCACACATGGGGTAACCCCTCACAGCCAGTTCCTGATCAGCAATCGTATGGTCAGATGAAAATCGAACCTGGTCACCCCCCGTGAGATTATCGCATTGTTGAAGCAGAGCCACGACCCAACGCCCCTGAACCTCAGTGGGTTTTCCCTCATTGCGCCCACGTAAACACAGAACTGGAAGTAGAGTACAAACATGGCAATGTGTCATCAGTCAGGTGGCATCCGCACATCGGCCCGTATAGTGTGTGCACATAAATCGGGAGCTTTTCAACGCATGTGATTTAGTCGTACAGTTGGAGCTGGAGGTTTACAAAAACGACTGCCAAAACACACACGCACCCACAGTGTGCCCAGTGTATTCCCAGCCTTAGTGTTAGCTTGAATTTTCTTCATTACAAGAATGTGAAATGGACTCCAGAGACTGGCAGAGGGGGGCCAGCTTTGGGATATAATTGGGTCCTTGCAGTCCTGCAGCTCTCTCCAAGGTCACTTTAAGATAAGCTTCTATACAGGACAGTTCCCTTTCACTCTGCTTCTCCCTACGTTCTCCACAAAACACTAATCTTGGGTTTAGCTAGTCATCATCTTGTCATAAAGCCTTATTCTGGGTTTAAAGCCTTTGTTTAACTTCACCAGCATCAAACCAGCCACAACTGGTAAAAGGTCATCAAGAACCAAGTTGGTCTAGGCTGGTCTAAAGGATTTTTCTTTGATTTGAGGACAGACATCTTTTGGAAGTGATAACTAGAAGTTAACGTTGGTATAGTTGGATATTTTTAGTACAGTAAAAAAGGAACATTGGGGCTAAGAGTTTTGGCTGGCTTTATTGAGGTCCTCGTATCTCCTCAGGAAGCTCTGGTCCTGGTATCAGACTTGTCCGAGACATGTGTCTTGCCTGCTGTCTCTAATCTCTTCTTTAAAACAAGGTTTCTGTTTTGCTTCGCTAACTCCAGGAAAATCACTTCATCATTCCTAGACTCCTACAAGCTCGTTCCAGCCCACTCTGACCGCGCTGCTGCTCTAAAAGCCATAAACTCCCCTCGCCAGTTAGAAGATATGGCTACGGTAGGCAAAGACTTGAATGATATCTGCGAGGTTCACAGATCCGCAGAAAAACAAAACTCTCCGACTCAGGGAAACATAGCAGGGCATTGTGGGTAGCAAGGAGGATTCCTGGCCGTCTCCGTCTGATTAAGACGCGGCGTTGAAAGCTGCCTTTGATCTTAGGAAATGTCTGCAAGGGGAACAGTTGGAATTTAACTCGGGCGTTTTTCCCTCCCTCTTGCTCTGAGACTTGGCCCCGCAGATGGAGGCAGATAGATAGTGTCACCATTCATTTCCTGCTCCAGTTCCTACTCCATTTGCAGAAGAAGAAGTAGGACCTGGAGCGCAGCGCGGGAGTGAATAGAGCACATGCCGAGCTTTTGTCGGCTTCCTCCGAGCTCTCTTTCGTTCCTGTAATTTTACTCCAAATGTATGCAGCATTGTGCATCAGTTCTATACCCACTTTTCACACAACATTTTTTGTTCTTTTTTCCCCCCCAAACAAAATCGAAGCCTTGGAGCACAGTGAGAGTGAATGTAAAACAAAAACCTCAATCTTGCAATGCTAATGACTTTTTTTTTTTGCCTTGTGTATGTTTATTTCTAAATCCAGGCCTCCTGCCTTGGCCGGCAGCCCCACGTTTTCCGATATCTCCGTCATCCGAATCTCGCCCCACCGGAACCCCTCGGTCGGAGCGGATTCGCCCTTTAACCCGCCGCACCCGTACATCAACCCCTACATGGACTACATCCGCTCCATCCACAGCAGTCCGTCTCTGTCCATGCTCTCGGCAGCCAGGGGACTCAGTCCTGCAGATGGTGAGTACCTCAGGGACCCATTCAGGGGCCTCCCAAATTCCTGATAGGCACCCTATAGCCCTGATCATAGACTCCCCACATATGGTTTTGAGGCCTCCTTTTGCATTGACTCTGAGGCCTCTTTAACTCTTTCTTCTCCCTCTCTTTGAGCGCTTATGTCAGTGGTGTCAAAAAGTCGCTATGTCAGTTTGACTTTTATGAAATATGAAGCATGAAAAGCAGCAACAGTACTATAGTAGAAACATGTCTGGTGTTTAATGTCCAAAAATGTTTAATGTAAAAGCACTTCCTTAAATAAATTCCACTGGTTTAGAGGAAGTGCTGAGCAATTCATCAAAAAATAATCAGAACTGACTTCCAGAACTCCTAATCGACATTATCATGTTTTCCCGTGTTGTATTACTGTGTGTTGTCGTGTTTTCGCCCCATCCAGTCCGCAACTATATATGTGTGCGTGTGTGTGTTTCCTTCAGGTGTTTTAAAATCACAAAATAGAAGCTTTTATTAGTAAGAAATATTACGCATTTAATAGTGGAACATATTCACACAACGCACCTTGTCAGTTAAGTTTGAGGGCAAAACATAAAGAAGCAAGAAAACCCAAGATTGTTGTTTATTAATGAAAACTGAGGTAAAATGTTCAGTTAATCGTGATATTGATTTAAGGTCATATCACCCAGCCCTACGAGGAGGTGTCAGTGATAGTTAATGATGGCTATAGCATGACCCCTCTCCCTGACACCTTTAAACCAATCGAATTCAAATGATCAAGTCATCTTCACATATTTCTTTTATTTGTTTCAGCTCAAAAAATATGCAATTTCAATATCTTTTATCAATTGTTATTTTCTTATTAAAACTTACATTTTTTGGAATGAAGTTTAGAATGAAATGTTTACTATTTCGGCTATGTTTAGCTACGTGATTTACCCTATTTTACTGTCCCTGCGCACGGTACGGTGATTCCGAACTTAAGCAAAATGATTCTGCAAAGGAAATGAATATGCTGCCGTGTGGTGAAATGAAGAACAGATGATGTGAATCAGGCCAGCAATCAAAGCGTGAAGCATTTGGAGTTCTTTACAACAGGTTAAACATTTACATGTCATATTTTACAGTTTATGACAACACTAAGTAGCAAAACTTACACTTGATTCAACAGCAGCCGTCGGCGGTGAGGGAGTGGAGATATTAGGAAGCGCTTCGGACTTAGCATTTGACAGACTCTCTTAGCGAACTTGCCCAGACTAGCAGATCGGCTACTGACGCTACGCAGGTGGGCAGGGCCAGAGCAGTAGATCGGGGCAGGGCTATGCTAAACGTAACCGCTCCACGTAAGCAGGCTGTGCTTTAGTTCTGCCCTGAAAAACTGTGAAAAGCCGTGAAAAACTGTTAAACTGCATAAATCCACATCATTCAGCGGTTTTCCACATCATTTCAGACACACTTTTCTGACACATTTCATATGTTACCAAACCAAGGAAAGATGTAGATGTCTGGAATAAGAATATCAAGAAACAACTTGAAACTTGCCAAAAATGAAAATACAGTAAAATACTGCATGGAAATTTTGGTATCAAGTCTGAAGTCTGAATCAAGTTGATTATCCTAAAATCTTGAAATGATGTGTATTTGTGGATCTAGCATGACAGTGCTGACCTCAAATCACATCAACTGACGGTCCCAGCAAACCTTTCACCAACTTTGTACTTTTCCCATCCGCGAATCTGTGTAATTGTTCTCTCAGGAGGAACGCGGTTTTATCCCGACTGGTTTGGCAGGGTCGTTCCCTTTGATCCCTCTCTCACGTCGGTGCCTCGGGAGGAAGAATCAAAGGGGCCAGCGGTCACGATCGGAGTCAAAAGGGAGGAGGAGGTTCAAGGCCAAGGTTTAGGGCAAGGGCCACGAGAAACAGGGGAAGAGGAGAACGAGAGGGGAAGCAGAGCGGCTTCAGCCCCCGCGGGGAGTCATTTGGGTCCGGCGCATGGAGCCAGATTGGGAAATCAATTACAGGCCTGGCAGGAGCTTTGCTATGTGTGTGTGTGTGTGTGAGTGTGTGTGTTTTTTAAAGAGCCTCCACAGTACGCCGGCCTCTTGGCCCTGGCGCTCCAGCCGTGGAGCTTTAATTGAAGCCTGGAGCTCCATTACTGAAGGAGGCCAATTGGAGATTCCTCCCAGAAGGCAGCGGATAATCACCACTGTATCGAACCGCTGCTCCGGCCCACAACAGCTAACTTTTTTTACGCTCTACCAGAATGCGCCCCACAGCCATGGCGCCGGCCCAGAAACAAAAAAAAACTGCTGCTGTGGCCTAAAGTATCAAGCTCTCGATGATGCTAGTTGGCTTAGCATGAATATCATTTGTGAGAATGGAACAAAAGCGCAATTCAAATATTTTTATGCCTTTGATTCGTCATGTGCAACACTGGATTATGAGGCGGAAAAAAGGGAATAGGCAAAAAATCCTGATTATGATAGTAAAGTAAAAGTAAAAGTAACCTGCGACCTTCTGATCACGGGGTGAACACCTTACCATTACGCCATCAACTGCTAGGCAACTAGTTGTTAGGGAACTCACCTCGTGATCAGACGGTCGCCGGTTCCAGAGATGGGAAGTAACCAAGTACAAATACTTTGTTACTGTACTCAAGTAGAATATTCAGGTATCTGGACTTTACTTGACTGTTTATTTTTGTGCCAACTTTTATCCTTTACTATGTAATTTTTAGCATGAATATCTGTACTTTCTACTCCTTACATTTTCAAATCAGGCTCGTTTCTCTTGTTTTATTTGAATGACATTTATGAGGCCATTTTGCCTGCATTTGACTTACTCCGTATCAATAATGCGCACCATCCGGACAACTTTACTGATTGGTTGAGGCTTAAAAACGTAGTAAACACACACAGAAAGACAATCCCATTGGTGTGTTCGTCTTTGCACATTACACACAACACGACAGACACGATAAAGAGAGAGAAAAAGAAAGTAAAACCAGGCGGCAACTCGGTGGGAAATGATATCGTGATTGCGGTGGCAGAAAGAAGCTTAGCTTGAGGAAGTTCAGTTCAGTTTATTTGTACAGCGATCTTTACAGCACTATAATATTTTTGTATGATGTGTTTAGAATAGAAGCAGTCATCGTGTATTATGATTCATGTATTCATGTGACTTCATTTGTATCTGCTTGCGTTCTACATAACGCTTGGACATGGAGTCCAGTCAGCTTTGCCCTAAAATGGTAATTTTGTCCTTCACAAGGGTACTTTATACTTTTATACTTTATGTTTTAGAGCCTGTACTTTTCACTTTAATGTGAGTAAAGAAGTCGAGTCAACACTTCCAACTTTTACTGGAGTCTTTTTTAAACACATGTATCTATACTTCTACTTGAGTGCAGAATGCGTGTACTTTTGAGACCTCCGGCCCGGTTTGGATCCTGGACCGGTCAAGGTACCACTGAGATACTCATGAGCAAGGTACCGTCCCCAAGCACTGCTCCCTCATGGATGGGTCAAATGCAGAGGTCACATTTCATTGTGGTGCACTGTGTGCTGTGCTGTGTTCACAATGAGTAAAATCATTAGGAGTATAAATTTTTAAACGTTGGTCTCGTCTTTTTAGCGCTAATGATGGCATAGCTTGTGAGTTGAGTGTAAGGAATTTTGGAATAATATTTTTCCATAGCAATACGACTTGCTTCTGTTACATAACTGCTCATAAACTTTTCCTTGGAAGGAAAAGTGAACGCGGTGGTTTTAAAGCCAAAACTCACATACTTCCTCAGGGTCATCTTATCGGCCAGATTAGACCAGGCCCCTTAATCCTCGACCAGTAATTCTCGTTCCCGAAAACGATGGGAGTGTGTATTAGCCGAGTATTGATAAAAGAGGCATTCCGTGTTCAGTATAAGCCGTTTAGGACGCGCTACGGAGGTGGAAATGAGAGCGGCGGTGTCTGTGAATCACTTTTAATCTCATCCATCCGACACTCCAGATATTCCCAGAAAATCAACACTTGAAAATCTACGATAAATAACGGATCGCAAATCCCATATTGGCGCTAGCGGCTGATGAGTTTCGAACTCATTTGCGAAAGAATGGGCTTGAGCATGGGTGGGATTTGCGCTCCACCTCGCTCTTCTCTTTCTTCCCTTCTCTCCTCTCCCGCTCCTCCTTCTGTGGCTGAACGGGCACCGCTCCTGCGCTCTCTCTCTCTCCCTCTCTCTCCACGCTTCTCTCCGTGCCCCACTCAGGGAATGCCCTCCAGCAGTGGTGGCACTCGGAATTGCGGGATCGTCTTCCTCCCTGCCAAGCACCCTCCTCCTCCTCCTTCCCCGTCTTCGAACCCGCCCTCCCGCGCCAAGAGCTCCTGCATAGAGCGTCCCACAAAGCCCCCTTTCTGAGGGTGAAAAGAAAGGATAAAAAAAGACAGAAGAAGAAGGAAAAGCGCGGCAGAGACAACAGAGACAATTAAGGGCCCCTCCCCACCCTCTCCACTTAAAGACGTAATACCCACGTCGAATTCGCTTGGAATTTCTCCTTATGCTCGCCCCGGCCAATCAGAGACGCATATTCCGTAGGCCTCTGTCTGCCTTCCTTTCATCCCCTCATTTTGGTTTGTTCATTTATTTATTTATTCACCGTTTTTATTGCTTTGCTTTTAAGCGGTGGGGAGGGGAAGAGGCAGGAATTAGACGCTGCACTTTGTGAGGCTAAAGTGATTTTTTGTATCATCATCCCGAAGCAATGTGTCTTGTGTTGCTCTCCCGCAGTCTCAGCGTCTGTGTGTGTGTGTGTGCATGCACATATTAGTGTGTTTTTAACTTGCTGCCAGAAGTTTATTTTTAGCATGCAGCTCAAGGGGAAAAAATCGGGATGTGAAGTTGTGTGTGTGTGTGTGTGTGTGTGTGTGTGTGTGCATGCTTGTTTGTGTGTTAAATGTTTGTGCAAATGAGTTTGTGTTTTTAATGCTTTTGTGTGTTATATTACTGTGGTGTTACTGCATTTTGGACCTCAATGCTAGAAGGATATTTTTAGCATGTAGTTCAAGGGAAAAATAGGGATGTATGCTAAATAAGTTGTGTGTGTGCATGTGAATGTGCAAAAGAGTGTGTGTCTGTGTGTGTATGCTTGTGTGTGTGTGTGTTGATATGCTTCTGTGTATGTAAATGTGTAAATGTGAATGTTCAGATTAGCGTGCATGTGTGGATGTGCATATGATTGTACACATGAGTGTACATATGCTTATGTGTGTGTGTGTGTGCATTTTGCTGTATGTGCATATGCTTGTGTGTGTGTGCATATGATTGTACATATGCTTGCGTGTGTGTGTGTGTGTGTGCATTTTGGTGAGAACCAAAATGAGTTTTTAACCAGCAGAGTGAGGACATTTTTGGGAAGTGAGGACTTTTTTAGTGGTCCTCACTTCTTTAAACTGCTTTCACAAAAAAAAAATACAAGTTTATTTGCAAAACTAAAAGCGTAGAAAGATTAGCTTTTGGTTACTGAGGTTATGGTTAGGGTTATGTTTAGGGTTAGGTGTAGTATTATTTACATACAGTAATATAGAAGTCAATAGAGGTCCTCACTACTATAGAAGTACAAGGATGTGTGTGTGTGTGTGTGTATGTATGATTGTGTGTATGATTGTGTGTGTGTTCGTGCGCATTTTAGTGTGTGTGTATATGCTTTTGTGTGTGTATGTGCATATGTTTGTGTGGGTGTGTGTATATGATTTTGTGTGTGTGTGTATGATTGTGTGTGTACGTGTGCATTTTGGTCTATGTGTGTATGATTTTGTGTGTGTATGTGTATATGATTGTGTGTGTGTGTGTGTGTGTGTGTGTTTTTGTATGTGTATATGATTGTGTGTGTGTATGATTTTGTGTGTGTGTGTGTGTGTGTGTGTGTACCTGTGTATTTTGGTGTATGTGTATATGATTTTGTGTGTGTATGTGTATATATGTTTGTATGTGTATATGATTTTGTGTGTGTATGTGTATATATGTTTGTATGTGTATATGATTGTGTGTGTGTGTGTGTATATATGTTTGTATGTGTATATGATTGTGTGTGTGCTTGTGTGTATGTGTATGATTGTGTGTGTGTGTGTACCTGTGCATTTTGGTGTATGTGTATATGATTTTGTGTGTGTATGTGTATATATGTTTGCATGTGTATATGAATTTGTGTGTGTGTTTATTTATATGATTGTGTGTGTGTGTATGTATGCTTGTGTGTGTGTTAAAAGACAGTCCTGAGTGGAGAGAGAGAGTGAGAGAGGGAGAGAGAGAGGGAGAAAGAGTAAGAGAGAGAGAGAGTAAGAGAGCGGGGGATACAGAGCAGAGAGAGGGTTTTAGACGGAGGGAGGGAGCACCACTGTTCTCTTATGCATGCAGATCGGAGGAGATTTGGAGCATTTGTTTTTAAATGGAGTTTTAAGTTTGCCGGTGGAAGAGAGGAGGACGGAGCGAGGTGAGCGCATACCAGGTGCGGCGGTGTGCCTCCCGATAACGCCCCACCGCCCCTCTCCTCCACCTCTCCCTCAGCGCTACACGTCCGTGCGCCGCGATCTGCAATCTTACTGTTCATTACCCAAATACGGAGCCCCGCTCCCACTCCCCGTAAAGGGCCCAGGGCCTCGGGGGGCGCTTACTCACCATCACGGACACCATATCACCACTGCCTTTTCTTCTGCCTCCTTTATATTTTGGAAAGAAAGTGGACAGAAATGGAGAAGTCTATCTCAAACTTACAGCCGACATTCCAACACAAACACAACAACCTGAATAAATATGGCTTTGTTGCCATTGACAACTGGACTGAAGATGACTGTGAACAGAGATGCTTATTATTGCTACCTGGACAGTGAGGGTGACCGCTATTGATGTTTGTATTTGCGTTGAGGAGCAATGTGTCAGAGTGTTTGTCCAAATTGGTCTGCTATAGTGTGTGTGCATATACACTGCTGGGCACCAAAAAAAGACATAAACAAAAAATATTGCATTTGTTATGATTACTTCTCTAGTTTAACAACTCCAGGTGAAATAAGTAACAGTGTTCCACAAAATGTCTTGTCTGTAGCCAGTGTATAGTTTTGACGGGGACGGTATTTCCCGTCTTTGTCTTTAGTAAACTCAGCCGTTTGGTCAAGCTGTCTTACAGTCCTTCACAGTGTGCTGCGTCAGTGCTGTTCCATTCATGTCTGATTGCTCCCCACAACTAGTCAGTGCTCCCGAATAATCTGCCATTAATGTGGAACTTGATTACACACTAATTAAACAGAGGTCAGCGACCCTACAACTAGACACTGCCTGCTCTCATCAGCCGTTCCAAACTAAAATGTATACGATATCGTGTTACATGATTTCTTCCTGCCTACACTGTTGCACTTGTTCAGATATAAAAGTGAGTATAGCAACTTTGATCAACTCTCTTTGCCTCATTTTATTCACCCAACGGTGTGTGTGTGTGTGTTTTAATCTTTGTCCAGAAGTTTATTTCCATGATGCTAGGCTCAAGATGGAGGCCTAGAGGTTCTTAAATATCAATATTTGAAACTAGCTTTTACATTGACAGCATTTAGCAGACGCTCTTATCCAGAGCGACTTACATTTCCTAATTTCAGGGACAGTTCCCCTGAGAGCAACTTGGGCCTAAGGGTCTTGCTCAGGGACCCAATGTTGGTAACGCCAGAGGTTGGATTCGAACCCCCAACCGCTTGGTCCAAAGGCGAGTGTTCTACCACTAGGCCACCAACACCCTTTTGGTTTAAGTTTTTCTTTTTTTTTTCTTATGTATTTATTTATTTATTTATTCATACCCCCTTTATTTCTTTGCTTTACTCAGTTGCCTGAGTTAAGTTTGTAAATCACAAGTGTCATCACAGTACGATATTATATCGATTTAATAGAAACTTTTTGTTGTCTGTTAATATGACAGAGTCTGCCACAATATGGTTTTGATTTGAAGTTCAGGAGCTTTCGATTGATACGAGATAATCATATGCTGATTTAACACGACCACTTCCATCCATGCCTTGCGCCTAGTTCCCGGGATAGGCTCCGGTCCCCGAGACCCCAGTAGGGATTAAGAGGTTCTGATAATGAATGAATGCATGAACTTCCATCCATATCAAATCAGAAAAAGCAACTAAGTTATCATTTGTCATTTGTATTCTTGAGCTCAAGACATTAATGTGGAAAATAATCATCTTTAAACAGATCATTTAATATTTTTATTTGAAAACAGATTTTTAAATAAAAACAGACCTCCTGTTCGATGTAAAGTGATGTTACAATATATATGATGTCTGATGAATGTTTTTATTTTGGATCGATGCTATGGGATCGTTGATCTTTACATCGATGTATCGATGTACATCATTGTATCAAAACACCCTTACTTTGAAAGAAGCAAAATAGGCAGGAGCTCTCCGTGAAGTAGTGTGTCAGTGTTTCCCTTAGTGTTTCATTGTGAGTTTGTGTGTGAGTGTGTGTGTGTGTACGAGTTAATATCTGTTTGCTGTATGCATGTGTGTGTCTGAATGTGCCTATACATTTATGTGTGTGTACATGTATGGACTTGTACTCTTATATGTGTGTATATGTACAGTATGTACTTTAATTGTTAAGCAAATCAAATGATTATCTATCGAACTATGTTTGAAACTTGGTTTAATAACTGTGCTTACCCCTGTGTTTTTGTAGCCCCCCACGCAGGTTTGACCACGGCGGAATACTACCACCAGATGGCGCTGCTCGCGGGTCACCGCAGCCCCTACGCAGACATCCTCCCTTCGGCTGTGCCCTCCACGGGGCCAGGGAGCAACGCCCTGCACATGGAATACCTGCAGGCTTTAGAGGGTGAGTTGAGCTGTTTCTTCATCTCCCGCAGCACTACCACCACTGAGCCCCTGAGAAAGACCTAATCTGGGGCTGTTGGTAGCATAACACTTAAGAGCATTTGCCGTCTTATTAAAAGCTCCCGTTCCTAAGCACTGCTTTCCGGGCACTGCCCATGTCAGCTGCTCACTGCTGCGTGTACTTTTGAGACCTCCAGTCCAGGTTGAATCCTGGACCGGTCAAGGTATCACTGAGATACTCATGAGCAAGGTACCGTCCCCAAGCACTGCTCCCTCATGGATGGGTCAAATGCAGAGGTCGCATTTGTTTGTGGTGCACTGTGTGCTGTGCTGTGTTCACAGTGGCGAATAATCACTCACTTTCACAATGACACTTTCACAATTTAAATTGAATTAAAGTGTGTGATTATTTGTCATTGTGAACACACCACAAAATAGCAACAGCGCCTGTGGAGCAGTGCTTGGAGACAGTACCTTGCTCATGAGTACCTCAGTGGCACATTTACTGGTCCGGAACTTGAACCGGCACCCTTCTGATCATGGGTCAGCTCCCTAACCGCTATGATACAGGTAGACCTTTAATCTCAAGTTGCTCCAGCTAGACCAGGAGTAGGCAGCTCCGCTCCTGGAGGGTTGGTATCCTGGAGGTTTTCCATCCAACTGGATTTCAGAACATTCACACCTGGTCTCAGGTAGACGACCACCAGAAAAGACTGATCAGGTAGGATGGAAAAGCTCCAGGACACTGACCTCCAGGACTCGAGCTGCCTACTCCTGGTCTAGACCATCCCTGTAATTAGGAATGGAAGCTACTATGGATAAGAGTGTCTCCTAAATGTCATGGAGGTAAACAAATAAATGATGGTCATCCTTGTAAACCTGGTTGTTTCTGATCATATTTAACTGGGTTGAAAGTTCAAGGGGACTTTCTTGTCAACATGTACCAAATATGGGGTGGTGGTCTAGTCGTTAGGACGCTCGCCTCCGGACCAAGAGGTTGTGGGTTGGAATCCTACCTCCAGCACTACCATCATGTCTATCATCATGTCTGTGAGCAAGACCCTTAACCCCATGTTGCTGTCAGGGAGAATATCCCTGTAGTTAGGAAAATGGAATACAGTTAGTTAAAAAGTGACCAGTAGTTTAACGGTTGTGCAAGTAGTAGAGTGCAAAAAGTGCAAATATTTCTGCAATATTATAGCACATAGTAATACTGTACAGTTTGTGAATATAGACATTTTTTCTTATGTTTACACATCTTTTCAGAGAGGGTTTATGCTGAAAACATTTAAAATGCTTACATTTTTTTAAAGTATTTTGTGATTATTTTGTATATGTCTACACTGTTTATATTTAACTTATGTAATCATCCCCGGGCCGACTGTGGGGTCTTTCTTTGTGGAGTTTGTATGCTCTCCCGGTGCTCGCCTGGCTTTCTTCCGGGTGCTACGATTTCCCCCCACAGTCCAAAAGCATGCACTATAGGTTAATTGGAGACTAAATTGGACCCGTAAGGTGTGACTGAGAGTGTGATTGTGTGTTTGTGTCCTGCGGTGTGTTGGTGCCCGCCCAGGGTTGGTCCCCGCCTTGCGCCCGTAGTTTCCAGGATAGGCTCCGGTTCCCCACTGCAACCCCACTTAGGATTAAGCGGTTCGGATAATGAATAATTGACTTATTTACCTTAAGTATTTGACTTGAAATAACCAAAAGGCAGTGAGTCAGCTCCAACAGACAAAAAGTTCTAGCTTAACTACTCTGTCTCCAAATTAGTTCAAATATAAAGAATATAAAAATGTGGAAAATAAAGACAAATTCCCTACATAAGAGGCATTGTCAGATACTGCTCTTTTTGCCTTCTTTACACAATGAAAGCATTTCTAAATCTAAAGCTTGGATGTGAGCCTGGTTGTTGTTTCATACGTCTTACTCTTCAGTCAGTAGAGTTATTGTTTGAAGAATGAATTTTCCCATATTTAGCAACTGCGTTCTGTGGCTGTAAATTGGCCAAATCATCATTAAATCCTCTTTTTTCTCTAAAAGCTTCAATCTGTGGATAAAAAGGCTGGTTCAAAAAGGGGTGGAAAAGAGCCATTAAACGTGTTAAATACACCATTACCGGAAAAAGAGATTGCGTCTACCCTGGAAAAAAGAAGTTAGGGAGATAATAGAGTGACCTGATTTAAATGAGCCATTGTCTTAATGCTTTCGACTGGGGGGAGGCTGTGCGTGTGTGTGAGGAGGACTTATGCTAATGAGTTATTTTAAAGTGTAAATATGAAATTAAAGGCTCGGCGGTTTTGAGCGAGGTTGGCCTGACTGGCCCGTTCGCCTTTGATGAGAGCGTATTTAGTCAGCCCCTCGTCATCCCCCCGCCGTCCTCCTCTCCCTCGCAAACTAATTAAAACTAGCCAAACTTGCACTGGTATCAGAAAATTAATTGCTATTAAGTGGGAATTGGAATGTCCCACTATTCATCACAGGAGAAATCCTTTCTTCTGTGGCACCGTTTAAGATTAATAGACTGAAACAAAACAATTAGGGCCAGTGTTTTTTTTCCTCCGACAGAGACGTAACAGCCTTCTCCACTTCACACGGACGGCCTGTGATCCCGACCGCCTAATAACTCATCCCCGTTTCAACAATGTGTGTTCCACGCCAGGCAAATTAACACTTTAAAGATCACCCACCCCCCTCCACCCCACACACACACACACACACACACACTCTTTTTTTTTGCACGATATAGAGATAACAGCGAGCGGGAATAAAGAGAAGTCGGTTATCGAGAGGCTTTTGTTAATAACGGCGGCGGCAGAAAGCGTAGCGGCGAGTTTTATCCGAGCCCACGTCGCTGCAATTACTGTTAGGAGGAGGCTGCTTAATGAAAGAGCTGTTTGCATTGTTTAAACGCCGGAGGCTAATTAGGCGACGTCTGACGCTAACACCTGCGCTGTACTAACATCTCCATTAAGACTTCAGCGTCTCCATTTGTTCAGGTTACAATGTTGCCAAGTTCCCCAATAAATATCGACCCAATCAATCCACCTGCACTGAGCGATGAATTGGATTTATCAGCAGTAAGCTCATATTCGGCAATGAGATTTATCTTTTAATAAAAGTCAGACAAAAGTTTCAGCACTCCGATTCATCGCTCGATATTCATGGGCCAAAAATATCAAGCAATATTCATCTATATTTAGAGGGCAGTAAACATCGGGCAGTAATATCGGCATACGCATTTATTAGTCAGTATTTATTTCCTCATACATATTGACAGATAAATCAATGTTCCAATATTATTGACCGATAGGAGCGAAACGATGTTCAACGTGTGATAAAAACTGAGTGAAGAAAAATCGTGTCAATATGAGATAATCTCTATTTATTGGCCAATATATTGCGACAGAAAGATCAGTGTGCCGATATTATCAGCCGATGAGCTACTCATTATTTCTCTGATGGAAATTATCAGATAAAATTATGTGTTGATGATATTGGCTAAATATAAACTAACTGACAATAAATTGATATTGACTTTTGTGTTTTTAAGCATTTGATATGATAAAACTGCTACATAGACTACATAAAAGTCGTTTTAAACTGCATGATGTGTTGTTAGCTTGGTACAATTGCACTCTGCACTTTGGTACATTCATAAAAGTGTTTCTAGTTCTATGTTTAATTTAGGGATTTTTTTTGCTATATATTGTTAGAACACATCAGCATGTTCTTAACTATCCTCGTCTGTTTTTCTCATCTCTGTTTTATTTTAAAATCGCTGGAACAGTCTCGGGTGTTAAGCTGGGTTTTGGTTTTGGTTCTGTGTGTAATTATATGTGTGTCAAATAACCAGTTGTAATCTTGAATTGTAAATGTGAGAGAAGATGGGTTTCACATTTTAGAAAAACAGTATTGGTCAGTGTATCATCATTACATTTTTTACTCTTCTTTAAAGGTTGTAGTTTCCTTTTTCAGTAGGGATGTTTATACTGCATCGTATTCATCTCTTGGTGCAGTTTTCTGAATAACGCTGGTGATTTTATCCAGAGTAAGTCATATTTTCAGAAACATTCTCAATGGACTTTAGGAGAATTTATCTGCAGTTTATAAAAGTTCAAGCATTTTTAGGTTCGTGTTTTGATAAAATGAGGAGGACATACTTTTCAGATGCAGTTTGTTGAAATGTTGAATCATCAGCCAAATTGGGTAAAAACTCTGTGTGTGTGTGTGTGTGTGTGTGTGTGTGTGCACCCCACACATCCAAATCCATATTTATTCAAAGCCCTTGAGCACAGCCCTGAACAAGCCAGAATCCTGACAGTGTAGAAATGGTGTTCCAAGCATATGAAAACACACACACACACACACGCACACGAAGACACTCATCTAGCGATTTACATGTGAATGGCAGGCGCAGTAAATGCTCGAAGTGTCAAACAAGAACGGGAGGGAGAGAGAGAGAAATGGAGGGGGGAAGGGGGAGAAAGAGGGGGAAAGAGAGGAGAAAGAAGAGAGTGGGTAATCTTATTTTGCTTGCTTGCTTTCTGATAAATTTAAAACAACCGAGCGACGAAGAAGAAGAGAAAGAAAAAAAAAAACTGTGAGTCACAAAGTCATTGTGTCACTCCGCTCAACAAAAGAGCTCCATCCCCTCAGCGACGCTCGCTTCTCCTCCTTCTTTCCCTCCTCTCTCTCTGTTTCTCCCTCCTTTCTTGTTTGTGACATTCGCGAGTGAAAAGACAACAAAAGTCATTTCTTAATCTGTAGATGCCCGGCATTGTGCGCGAGAGGAAGGCCTGTCTGCGGCGAGGCAGCTTTCTAGTGAAAGCTTTTCAAAAGCAGCCCACTGCAGCTCCATTCACCAATAAAGCACTATTCATGCAAATTAAATGTGATTAAATATCACTGTGACACAGACGTGGGTGAGAGAAAGCCAGTGTATTTGTGTGTGTGTATGTGTGTATGGTGTACTTGTGTATTTGTATATGTGAAATATAGTCATTTACTTGCTGTTTTTCCTTCCGTTTTCTTAGATGACGTCTACTTTAGTGATTTTAGCATTTTTGGGATTTAGATTTTCAGCATTTGTCAGACACACTAGTTCAGAGTGACTTCCATTTCCTAATTACAGGGTCAGTCTCCCCGGAGCAATTTGTGCTCCGCAGCAAAGAGCTCAATCTACTTCTACTTAGCAGGTTTCCGAAAGCAGCGTTTATGTTGCGTAGGAGTGCATTGAATTTTTTGTTTTTAGTGTTTGAAACAGTGGAAGGTCTATACACAGCCACTGTTGTGAATAAATTGCTAAACTTACCTTTCCATCTAAAAGCGTGACTTTTCTTGGTGAAATTCAATTCCAGCAGAATGTTAAAGTTTTTGTTTGACGGCTCTTCAATATCTCTGGTAAATCCACTGGTTGACTAAACGTGAAGATATTTCTCAGCGGAATCCATCTTCGTCTCGAGTTCCAGTTACCCTACTTGAGTAGGCTATCCGTTAATGGCTGTGAATGCAGCGTAGGCTACACGTAAATATAACGTGGCAGAAGCCTGGCGTCTGTGAGTGCTACGGCGATAGTCAACTTCAAGGCAGATTTCTCAGTTTCTCCTTGTGTCGTGACAGGAGAAACCCGACTCCTTTGAATGTTGATATCTCAGTCATATGTCGTCCCATTCATTCGGGTATCGTTTTGAAGCTTGATTTATGCCCTTTCATGAAAACATAATAACTCAATTTTGAAAATTTGCGACAAGCGACTGGTTTTGCCGTGGAGGGTCACATTTGAGGTCAGGGGTTTTGCTCAAGGGCTCAGTGGTGGTAGTTCTGCAGGTAGTATAGAGATGAATATCTTGATAGATATCAAGCTCTTACTATGCTCTCTCCTGGTCAGCAAGCAGCTCTAAACCAGCACCACCCCAGATTTATTATAGCCTAGATAACTTATGAGTGAACTTATCGGTCAAATCGAATCGACTTCACCTCACCTCAGCTCCAAAAAGGCATGTCAGAATCAGATTCATTTGCGATGTGAGCTCGCCCCGTGATCATAAGGCCCTAAAGGAAATAAAAAAACAAGTCTTGTGGCACATGAAGGACAGTCTTTGTGCTGCACAGTTGGTTTTACATCACCCACTGAAGCACATAATAGCAATATTAAACTAACTTAACAGATTCATGGGATATATTCGGTCCTCCAGGACGTCAACTGAACGGCACATAAACACAGTAGCAACGTTTTCTTTGCTTTTGCCTGGATTGCGGCAGAAATTTTCACCAGGAAAACGTTACATGCAGCGTTTATTTGATGGCATCCGGACGTGCAGCGTAGGTCACGAAAGCACGCGTGGACGCTCCAACAAGCAGAAAAACGGTCGGCATTTAGTTCACATTCACCCGGTGCTACGAACGCCAGAAAAACGCCCGATTCAGACGCCCGTTTGTATCCCGGACTGGTAAAGGTACCACTTAGGTACTTATGAGCAAGTTACCGCCTCCAAGCACTGCGACCCCGGCCCTGCCTGTCAGCTGCCCGCTGCTCCTTCATGGATGGGTCACATATCATTGTGTGCTCATTGACTCATTCAAATTCCCTTAAATGAGCTTTGAAACTCATTGAAAGCACATTGTGGAATAGACTATAAATATGTAGTTTTACATTGTCAACTTTTAGCAGACCCTCTGTCTCCTGAGAGACGTCTGTTTCCCACTTACGGGACAGTATTAATGCCCTAGAGCAACTTCAGCTTAAGGGTCAGGCTCAGGGGGCCAGTGGTGGTAGCGATAGAAGTAGGGTAGAGCTGGACTTGGCGTTTCTAGGACAATTTCAGAGTCTCCCTCTCTCTCTTTCTCTCTCTCAGGCTCTCGTTTCCCCAGTCCGAGGCTCTTGGCTCGCCAGAACCGGAAGCGTCCCCTGCCTGGCTCGCCCCACTCCGACTCCAGCTTCGATCTCCAGACGATGATCCGTCACTCGCCCAACTCCCTGGTCACCATCCTCAACAGCTCGCGGCCCAGCACCTCCACCAGCGGCTCGTATGGACACCTGTCCGCCGGCGCTATCAGGTACAGCATCCACACACACACACACCCTAAAGTGAGCTAAAAGTGATTGAGGCTGTGTATCACGGGGCTCGAGTTTGAAATGTTTCGGACTGTTTTCGGGTCAGATCTATATCATTGTTTCTCTAAATAGATTTTTCGACCCACGAAAACTTGCCACATTTGTGTTGATGTCTGTGATTTGCGTGCGTTGCTTTCAACCACCTCTGGTTCCGTGAGTTCACCTCGGTGCTGTCATGTTCCACCGCTGAGTTATTTTCCCTCTTTTTCCTGAAGTCGGGGGCTCTTCTGGCCCTCCCACCGTTCAGCCGCCTCTGACTTTATCCTTCCCCTCATGTCTCCACGCATTAGCGCCTGCTTTGGTTAACCCGC
This sequence comes from Distichodus sexfasciatus, assembly GCA_032718565.1. Taxonomy (NCBI): domain Eukaryota; kingdom Metazoa; phylum Chordata; class Actinopteri; order Characiformes; family Distichodontidae; genus Distichodus; species Distichodus sexfasciatus. Next base: position 2,933,866 of record JAVGVS010000012.1, read on the forward strand.
TTAATTACTGCAAAGCGGCAAAGTGGACGGAGAACGATGAAAGTTGAAAGGAGCGAGGCGGGCCGAATGGGAGGCCGGAGGAGGGCAGGGCTTAAAGGGGGAAAGAGAGGAAATAGAAAAAAAGAAGGATGTCGAATGGGGGGAAACGAGCTGATAAAGCGCAGAAGGCATTTCTCTAATGAGAGAGGCGTGTTTAAAACAGACAGCGCTGGCAGGGCGAAGACAGGAGGAGAGCGAGAGCGCCAGCGATAGAGAGATAGATGGCGGGGAGGAGAGGAGTGGCCCCGGCGGCGGATTGATGAATGGACGCGAGGCGGAGGAATAAACGAGGGAGCGCGCCGGGCGCTATTAGGAGGGAGCGCGCCGAGCGAGACGCGGACCCGCGGACGCGCTCCTCTCCTCCTACCTCACGCTCGTCCCTCCGATATGCATCACCTGATTAATGTTCCCTCCATCGGAGCTGGAGAGCCGGACTCCTCCGCAGCCTCCGCGCAATCGCTCACACCGGAGAAGGAGGAGAGGAACGAGAGATGACGGATGAAAGGGTCACGGAGAGGGGGAGACGGCGGGAGGAGGAGGAGGGGAGGAGGAGGAGAGGGTGGGGTGAGGACACTAACGGGGAGTCTAATGGCTGAGAGAGTGACAATATCGGCAACTGTTATGGTCTGAGCCCCACAATAAAGGTCAATTAGAGAAATATATATATATTTTTTTTTTACAGAGAACGAACCGGTGATTTTTAAAGGGACGTGCAAAACGGTGCTTCATAAAGAGGATATTGTGGCTGACAATAAACAAATCTGTTTCTACAGTTATTTCAGCATAATTTACGGTGTATTCAGGCAAATTCAGTTTGATTTGTGCAGCACTTTTACAACAGATATTGTCGCAAAGCAGCTTTATTAATGCCCCCAAACCCTTAACGAGCGAGTCTGGGGATACAGTGGCAAGGAAAATCTCTGTAGTAATTAGAAAGAAAAGTCAAGCGGAAACAAGACTTGGTCATGCGGGATTGACATGAAGTGAAGTGAGTGATTATTTGTCATTGTGAACACTCCACAGCACAGAACACAGTGCACCACAATGACATCTGACCTCTGCATTTGACCTATCCATGAAGGAGCAGTGGGCAGCTGACATGGCCAGTGCCCGGAGAGCAGTGCTTGGTGACAGTACCTTCCTCATAAGTACCTCAGTGGTCCGTTTAGCGGTGCGGGATTCAAACCGGCGACCTTCCGATTGTGAACAGTGGGAACGCCTTAACCGTTACGCTGCCAACTCGTGCATTTGCGGTGTGAATGTAAGCGTGGGCGTGTACGTGGAGAACGAAATATTTAGGAAATTCGATGATCAGGATTCGAGAACACGTAAGTTCTAAATGGCAAAGCGTTAGTAGAACCAGGTTATCATGCAGTCCAGCTCGTCTGGTTGAAAATGGAAAGGTCCAGGTCAACCCAGACGGTTTGTCACTCCCCCAAAAAATACTCAGGTAGAACGTCACGTGAAGTTGGCAGGAAAACGTTGGAAAGCCTAAATTACACTGCAAAATATAATCTGGAGTGTTATAGATATGTAAGTGTTCGGATGGACCAATACTGACTTAATGTTTGAGGCTTTTGGGCTATTTGGCTTCATTTTTAAGCATAATTTATATGCATAATTCATAATTTATATTCTTTCATCGTTGCATCAGTTCATATATTAGGTATAAACACATCCTTATAGTAAGAATGATTCAAATTTCAACAGATCTGATTCTGTAAATCACATATCATATATTATTGAACTGAATCACAATAACTACAGAAATACGTGACATCTATCCGAAAAAAAAACTTGAGTCTTGAATTGCCTTTTGTTGTCTTTTCTTTACTACAGTTCAAAGTTTTACAAGCAAAAGATGAATCCCTAAGACTACAAAGATACTTTACATGGCGTTACGTGACGGTCAAAAAACTGTAACGCTCCTGAGCTCTCAGCTCTATCACATTCAATGTGAAACTAACTCTTTTACGTTCTTACATCCGATATATACCTCAGATTACGACACGTAAGGCACCTATTACTTCTACTGTTACATACTAGTACATTTAACGTGTGTCACGGTAATATAATTCTATTACGTAACACCGTACATGGAAAGTTATGGAAGGTTCCAGAGACATTTCTCTACTTTCTACTGCAAACGACTACAAAACATTCAATCTAAAATATTCACACATTCATACACACAAAATGGCTCTAACAACTATCATCTTGATAACGAGGCACTACGACACTCCAAATGTTGTCCTGGGACAGGGCTGTGGGATTTATCCACATATCACACTGCAAAAAATGAAATCTTAACAAGCCAGAAAATCTTCAAAAGAAAAAACAGATCTTGTTTTTTCTATTTTAAGAATAACTTGCTTGACTAGACTTGTATGTGTAAGATAAATAATCTAATTTTAAGAAACGTTGGCTACAGTTATCTTATTAAGAAAAATTAGCTGAGTATAAGAACTTCTTAAAATAAAATAAGAAATTTAATTAAGAGAACGGACAGGTTCTCATGCTCTCCACTACGAGTTAAGAAATTCATGACAACTTTGCTTATTTTAAGAATATTAAAGCTAAAAACATGGAAAAAGGGCAAGATTTTTTTTCTTGTTTTAGGAGATCTTTATAAGATAAATTTTCTCACTATATTGGCAGATAATTTTGCTTGATTCTGGCCTTTTTTCTTATTATCCTTTTCTTTTTCTCATTTTCTGACACTGATTTTTTGCATTGTACCAAACACTCTAAGGATTAGTCCGTTTTAAACAAAGATAAACCCAAACTCGTTTCTGTGTTATGGTGTTGTCACAACGACACATTCTTCCTTTTCACTTCCTTGCAGCATTAATGCAGTATCATCCTTAACAGTATCACCCTAAAAACCTGCAGTTTGGTCAGACCGCGTGGACGTGCGAGGTGTCTTCCGAGCTGGGCCACTAAAACCCCCAGCATCCCCGGCGACGTGTCAGTCAGGCCGCCGTGAGGTGGCCACCGCCGACGTGGGCCTGCCTCCCTACAAGACCCGGGTGGGAGCGAAGCTAGAGACCGAAAAGCAGACAAAAGAGAGGCCACCAGCCCCCTCGCCAGTCATTGATCACTGATTTGTTGAGCCGATCGCTCATGTCTCGGGACACGAGCGCCGTGCACACAAGCCGATGAGCGATGAGACGACGGGACGCGCACCTCAGCGTCCGGCTTCATTGATTTCCTTTCCGAGGATAATGAGATTAGCAGACGTATGAGGCAGCTCAGAAACCCAGCGATGAATGAAGTTCAGTCAGAGCCGGGAGTCGGGCACTTAGACCCAGAAGCAAATCGAAGATATTACATATATTAAATATAGTTTCCTTTATTTTGTCAGATTTGTAACCTGGCATTTCTGCCTCTCTTTCCCTTTGAGTTCTGTATCTTCTCTGGGCAGTGTCCTGCAGTAAAGATTAAATGAGACGTAAAGCAGTGAAAATGAACAACATATAAAATACTTCTTTTTAGTTTCTTATTTGAAAATATCCACAGTTTGGGCAGGAGTTTGTTTTTGCTTTGGGCAGAATTAAAGCAAGATTTCCTTTTGACATGTTTTGTTTTCACCTGATTTTCATCCATCACTTGTATCAGAAATGATTGATCAGAGTTCACTTTTTACCGATTGTTTACACAGGAAATCTCAAGGGTGGTTAAATCTGAGGAACTGTAATTGGAGCATTAGACATTATAAACTATAATCAAACAAAATATTATACACTTGCAGCCTGAAGGAATTTCTCCCAGGTTTCAAGTTTTTTGCCCTACTCTACTGCATCCTGTGCTTGTGTGTGTGTGTGTGTGTGCGTGTGTGTGTGTGTGTGTGTGTGTGAGTGTGTCCTAGTGTGTGCGTACGGGTCCTTAGAGACACTGAGCAAATCAGAATGATCCATCTGTTTACCGCTCTTCTGCTTCCCCTTTTCTTCTCGTTCCTCTGCAGATGGGATTTTTGCTAGATTTTACATTCATTACAGTTCATATTGTGACAGGGAGGTTATTTTACATGAATACATGCATGCAGAAGAGGACGCTATCGTCCAACTGAAGTCGTTCCTACAGTATCTTGGCCAGCGTAAAAGTGACAAATAAGATCAGATGTGCAGCATGTGGGGAAAAATGTTTTTGTGGTCGACTTGACCTGTATAAGATAAATATAGTTTGATTTTAGGACTATTGAAGCAATTTTATGAACTATCCCTTTTTACATTTTACTCTCCCTCTCTCTCTCTCTCTCTGTCCAGTCCTGCTCTAAGCTTCGCCTACCCTCCCACCCCCGTGGCCCTGCAGATGCATCAGCAGCTGATGGGGCGGCCACCGGGCATCGTGGGATCTGCTTTCGGCCACAGTCCCCCTCTCCTGCACCCCGCACCAGCCTTCGCTCCCCAGAGACCCGTAGCTGGCATCCCTCCATCCAGCCTGGCGCCCACAGAGCGCTCCACAGGCTCCACCGACTCACAGGTACACACGTCTCTATTCACAGTCGTTAACCCTTTGCGAACGTCAGGCCTGAATAAAAAGTGTGCTCTTCTATATATTTGAAGAATTGTTTTTGGAGAATTATGATGGAGGGCCTTCCAAAGATTTTCCGCTGTTTCTAACGTTTTAAATTATTTTTTACAAGTAAAACATTACAAGTAAAACATTAATGTCCTATATTTTCTTCGATTGAACTTTTTTGGCAACAAACTATACGACCCAAATCTCTCCCAGAAAAAGGGTGGAAACACATAGGCCACTTTTGTCATGTTGTTGCATTAGATATATTTCTTTACATGTTAAAGATTTTATTATTTTTTTGTATAATTATGACCAGTTTTAATACAGTGAACATTAAAACTGTTAATCGAAGTATGAGTTTTATGACCACCAGAAGACTTTGATTTCAGTAGTGGTGTGTATGTGCGTGTGCATGGGTGGGTGTTAGAGCGTATGACTGTTTCTTGTGTAGTGTTCCAGTGTGTTTCCCTTTTGAAAAGTAACCACACCCAGGTTGTTGCCATCAAAACTCACAGAAAAACTGAATCTCAACTTTTGAAAGATGGACACAAACACACTCCACACACACTGTCTCCCTCCCCTCCCTTCGTTCTGTCTGTACTCACTGCGGGTGGTGGATTGCAGCGTGTGAAACGCGGGGAGTAATTTTCCCCCCACCCCGTCCATATCGATCGACTTGTACTTTTCACAGCTCTGATCGCCTCAAAGCTTCTCTCCCGGCTAGCTCCCGGCCTGACGGTGAATGACGTTCCTCTGACTCTCCCCCAGCGCGGATCGTTCTTCCGCGCTCGTTTGAAAGCCCTTCTCTCTCCCGTCCCGCTCGGAACCCATCCATTCTCGACCACGGCTCCTGTAATGGAAGGACCGACGGGGACATTTGTCTCCCGACGACGGTCATAAAAGAACAATTAACAGGAAAGCGCGGACGACCCGAGCATTGCTCACCCTGACAGATGGAGGAAGCGGTAGATCTATGTGCTCTATTGGTCTGAACGCAGTCTTTTAATGGTGTGTGTGGTTGAGAAGTAACAGCTTTGCAGTTAGAAAGATGATGAGGGGAAGCGTTTAGTGCTGCACGGCCTCAAAAGTTCTGGATGCCTGGACACAGACTGAGAGTTTACTTTGATAGTTCTGTGCCGCTATCAGTAAGGTCTGATTTGACTGTGAAGAAACTAGAATCTTAACCTTTCTCAACCCATTCTTGACTCTCGTCATAGCCTTTATTGCTTAATTGCAAAGATGCAGGAAGAACAGAAATGCGATGCAGACGCAAGGGGTTCAACGTGAACTTTAATAACAAATGATTAGTAACAAGATCAAACTAATCGAAACCAAGCTCGGGGTCGGAAAAACCAACTTCATGTAAAATAACAGACGCAGAATGCTTTTCATTTACATTCACCGTGTTTATCAGACGCTCTTAACCAGAGCAACTTACATTTCCTAATTAATGAAGTCAAGGAACCAGAGACAGGTTGACACAAGACGTGATCGTGATGAAAATTTAGTTTGAAACTCTGAGCTGGCACCTAGTGGGCAACTATTTGCAACAGAAATTGAGCTAAATTTGCATATAATTTACTGAAAATTTATAAAGAACTATACCTTGAGCGTCCCCTTTTTCTTCATATTTTGCTTCCAAAGAGCCTTGCAAGATAGAAGGAAATGAGGGTGCAAAGGTACGTCTGTAGGACCAGTTTCAGAGGTTTTGACTGAGCCTTAATTTAGACTAGATGGAATTTTAAAGCAAAATTAGCATTGTGTAATATTAAAGAAGTTGGACTGTAGCTTAGATGTGAAACCTTAGATGAGTCCTTAGATGTCCACTTAGTGTAAAGACTATAGTTTTGGTTGCTGTCTGGCTTCAGCTTCTATGACAGCTTTTACAGCCTTATTATTATTATTATTATTACTACTTTCATTCAAAAACATTCAGAGCAACAGTCAACCGGCCACATGCACACCCGCAAATCTAAGTGTAGTCAGTCAACCTAACTGTGCTTTTGGTCTGCGAGGAAACCAGAGAACCTGGAGAAAGTCCACATGAACGGGGATCGAATCCCGGACCTTCTCGCTGTGAGGCGGTAGTGCTAACCACTGCGCCGCTGTCCCGCCCCTTATTTATGTTTACAGCTTTGGAACAGGCCAACAAACCTGTAAAAAATCTCTCCAAATAAGTGAAGCAATGGCATTTCTAACAGTGGTCAAACAAGTTAGCGTTTGTACGCACATCTCCTGCCTGGAGTTTAGGGCTTTGGCCGAACAGTGTGCACACAGGAGACCACAGCAGGGGGGAGATGCTTCCCAGCACTAAGCCAGAGCCTGCTGGCCTGCTGAGAGTTCCTCCAGAGCCAAAGAATGCTGCCTGCATGTCCAGGGAACGCTCTGCCACTCGTCCAGCCTGCTTTGGCAGGGAAATGGGACTTCCCCGGCTGGAAGAAGAGATGGAGTGAGAAAAAGGAGAAGAGAACGCTCATAGCTGTTCAGTTGACTGAAAAGTGTGTGTGTGTGAGAGAGAGAGAGCTCTTTGGCTACAAGCCTGCAAAAACACAGCTTGTTTTGTCGTCCTTCAGGAGCCCCTTAGCTGCTCTATTATATATTTGACTTTTTCTTTTGTCCGTATCTTTTTTAATGTAGCTGACAGTGTGTGTGTGTGTGTGTGTGTGTGTGTGTGTGTTACAGAGTAAACCCACCAGTGAATCGGCAGTGAGCAGTACGGGAGACCCACTCCAGCACAAACGCTCCAAACTCAAACCTGAAGATGAGCCTCCCAGCCCTGGAGCAGTGAGCGTGCAGGTACACACACACACACACACACTGGAATGCACACACAGTTGAATTATGTCTGTTGTTAAAAGCGCTGCACAAATGAAACTGAATGAAGTTTAATTTAAATACCCAGACTTACAGTGGAGATGTGTTCCGATGACTCCCATACGGTAACAAAACACACACACACAGGTGCCACACACACAAAACATAATGCTCCTGTGAGCCACTTTAACTTCTCCACACACATGCATTTACATGCCACACACACACACACCCCCCCACCCACACCTAGCACTAGTCCTAAACACACACACACCCCCCCAGATGCTGAATGAAAGCTTGGTGGCCAATTATGTGGCGCGCTGTAAAGCGGTTTATTTATGCGTTTGATTCGCTGGCCTGCTGGGCCTCTGCCTCGGTCGTGATAAGCCCCCGCGCTCGGCGTCGCCCCAGACGGAAATTGTTTTCCCTTTAATCAGATACACGAGCGAATGAAAAAAGGCAGGAGAAATTAGACGACAAGTTTCCTCCGCTCCCCTCACAAAGCGCGCTGACACACACACTCACTGCCATAAATAAATCTTCGCTCTTCTGTAATAAATCAAAGTGTTTTACATCCCTCCCTCTCTCGTTCCTTCCTTTTTCAACGCTCCCTCTCTCGCTCTCACACACGTGTTCTCTCTCGCTGTCTGCCTCTCTCTTTCTCTCTCTTTCTCTTTCGCTCAACGTCTGTCTCTTGCACTGGCCCCTTGCTGTTTCTCTCTCTCTCTCTCTGTCTGTCTCTCTCTCTTTCGTTCTCTGTCTTGCTGTCTGTTGCCCATTCTCTTCGTCTTGCTCTCTCTCTCTCTTTCTTTCTTGCTATTTATCACTATTTATCACTCTCTCCCTTCCTCTGTGTATCACACTTTTTCCTTTATGCTCTCTCTCTTTCTCTGTCTTACATGCTCTCTCTCTAGCTGTTTCTCCTCCTCTTTCTATTTGTCTCTCTCTCTCCTTTCAACCTTTTCTGTTTTGCTCTCTCGCTCCTTCTTTCTCTCTCTCTCTCTCTCTCTCTCTCTCTCTCTGTCTCTCTCTCTCTCTCTCTATCTGCAATTTTCTTTGCTATTTCTCTTCCTCTCTTTCTCTCAATCTCTCCCTCTCTTTCTCCCTTTCAATCTGTTCCACCTTTTGTCATTTTTGCAGTTTCCCTCTCTCTGTCTATCCCTCTCTCGTTGTCTGTCTCATATTTCCTCCCTCTTTTCTTGCTCTCTCTCTCTCTGTTTCCTCCTTTTTCTCTAGCTATATCAGTCTCACTCTTTCTTGTGCTTACAGGCAGTCTCTCCCTCTCTCTCTCTCTCTCTCTCTCCCTCTTTCTCTTTGTATCTGTCTCTTTTCCTTCCTCTCCCACCGTCGCTCAGCTGACACGCACACACAAACACACACACACAGTGTTCAGATTCTGGCCGCATTTCTGTAATAAATCCTGAAGCCTGCAGAGCGCTGTGTGTAAACAGAGTCTATGTGCTTGAACCTGACAGTGAATAATGTCCAGAGTAATGCAGCTGCCCGGAGCAGGAAGCAAAGGTTATGTTGCTCCACAGCCTGTCCCATTAGCCCTCGGAGATCTGTTTATGAGCGTGGAGCCGAGCAACTTTAACCACGGGTTTCTGCCACAAAACACACCGCCACATTAAAGTCATTTAGGGGAGGGAGTTGCTGTTCCACCGTACAAGATAATGCCGTCCTTGGGTATTGATGTTAGAGCACCAAAAGCTGCAAGTGAGAAAAAATCCAGGCGTGTTCCGAGTGCTCACGAGAGCGATTTAGTGCAAAATGAGAAAGTCATGCAAGTGCGTAGAGCTGCAGGATTAATCGTAATAAACTTGTGATCCCGATTCACACCTCCACGCGATCTCATTTCTGAATTATGACCATTCGTCCACATTTTATTACATCAGCTGCATCCACACAAGCGCTGCTACTGGAGTAATTTTGAACGTGCAGGGGAACTTTCATTCATTCATTCATTCATTCATTCATTCATTATCCAAACCACTTTATCTCTATCAGGGTTGTGGAGACCCGGGAACTACGGGCGCAAGGCGGGGGACCAACCCTGGGCAGGCGTCAACACACCGCAGGACACACACACTCACACAAATACAGTCCCATTCACGCCTTACGGGCCAATTTAGAGTCGCCAGTTTATCTATATTGCATGCTTTCGGACCGTGGGAGGAAACCAGAGAAATTCGACACAAACACGGGGAGAGCATGCAAACTCCACACGATCCACGGATCAAACCCAGGACCTCCTCGCTGTGAGGCGGCAGCGCTAACCGCTACGCCACCGTGCCGCCCGCGCAGTGGAACTGTTGCAAGCAAAATCTCTCGTCTTTATGGACTTGACTCTTGCCTGCGCTTGGGTACGACTCTGCCTTCACATTCGCTCGACTTGGAGCTGCGTTAGAAGTATCTGAGCGGTGTAGAGACGTGTCTGTTCACTCCACTGGACAATTTTTTAAAAAGCAACTGCGAATCACAAAGCCTCTGGATAGTTCGTGACTACTGTAAAGTAAATACTGACAGCACAGTAGATCAGCAGCAGAACAGATCACACCTTTAAAGTGCATCACGTTGAAATAATCAGATCCTATATTTTTTAACATGTTAATTAATATGTTAGAGGCGTAATCCCTGCAAAATGAAACAATTCAGGGAACATCTTCAGAAACAGTTAAACTAGATACTGGTTGAAGTTAGCAACACAACATTAACCACAAACAGCTGATTCAGGAAATTCAGTTTTCTTAATTAGATAAGTAGAAAAAGCATTTAAACATGTTGTCATGAGGGTGCTGTAAGATCAAAAAAGAAAAAGAAAAAGGAGGACAACGCAGTGCGGATGGATGGTGGTTTATTTACAAAAACACTAAAAATAGTCACTCCAAAAATTACTCAGGACCGGTTGAAACAAAAAGAGAAAAACAGTGGGTCCCGTGCCCCCGCTTGTGATGAACTCGGTCGTCTTGCACTCAGTCGTCTCTGTTCAGGAACCACCAGGACGACTCCTAAGTCCCAGCTGCTGGGCAAACAGAAAGGAGCCAAGCGTTCCAACGGTAGAGCAAGTCCAAGGCGAACCGTTGCCGCAGTTCACTCACCGAGGAGTAGCACGAGCCTGGAGCCGTGGAGAAAACACAAATACCGTGAAGTCAGAACACAAACAGAAAACATCCGGACCGGTAACTCCACACCGGCCAGCTTCACGCGTCACACGACACCAGGGTATGAGGGAGAAGAACTCAAAGAAATGCCGGAGCAAACTGGGTTTAAATAACAAAGCGAAACGAGTTAATAAACTAGTAAACCAATAGCAAAACAGAACTAAATCATAACCAGGTGCTCGGAATTACGATCGAAAGTAAATGCGCGATCTAATTCACCGGTGAACTACTAGGAATAGGGAACACGAAGTGTACACAAAAACCTGGAAGTAGGAGCGATCTAATCGGGATGTGAACTACTAGGGAGTGGACACGAAGTGTAGACAACAGACCCGGAAGTAGGGAGCGAGCTAACGGGGAAGTGCACAACTACGCAAAACCTGATGTGAGCTAATAAACATGAAGGGAGGACACCGAAAACTTGATCCCCAAGACAGACTTACCTCTCCAGCTCAGAACTCCGGGGACCGTGAATAAGACCGTGACCGGGGACACATATAAGATAAATATTACTCAAATATAATATTGGGACGTGTCATTGTAACATACTACGTAAAGGTGGTGAAGTGAGGATGAAAGGACAATTGCTATTCATCGTTCTGAATATATTAGGTATTTATTTAGTACATTTTTGGTGTGTGTGTTATTGAATTCTATGACATGAATTATATTGCAAGTCGGTAGAACACACAGATCAACATTACAAACAAATGTTCAACCATCCCAAAACTTGTCTTCTTGTTGCTCCTTTTGGCTTCATGTTGGAAAAATATGTATTTATTTCGTCACAAAAATAACGCCACACTTTTCCGTAGAGAATCTCAAGCGCGTTGTCTTTGCCTCCCTTTCTGCTGCACCGCATCACTGTTTTGCAGGTTCATTACAGTAAACATTTAAATTAGAACGAAACATCGCGCCAGAGGACTGTGATCTCAATTCTAAGCCAAAAAATTGGGAATGACATTTTTCCGTCAGGATCGTGCAGCCCTGAATGTGCGTTAGAAATGACCGTCAAAGTCAAAGTAAGTCGTGTGCTTGCGTGATGTTCTCGCGTACGTGATATGTGAATACCGAGAACCATTTTCTCCTGAGCGTGCAGTGCTCTCTCCTCCGCAGTCTGGGTTTTTGGTGAGCATGCAATACTTTCTCATGAGTACCCAATAATTGCTAGTCAGCACACGGTGCTTTCACGTGAGCCATAATTTTCCGTGAAACTCTTATTTATTTTAGGGGCTCTGTATGAGACGATAAGCAATGCAATATTTGAATTATGATGGCTTGATTCAGTGTGTGTGTGTCTGTGTGTGTGTGTGTGTGTGTGTTATTCGCTGCTGCAGGATCAGCCTGACGGGATGACGCTGGTGAAAGAGGAGGGAGAAAAAGAGGACGGAAAGCAGGAGTCAGAAGTGGTTTACGAGACCAACTGCCACTGGGAGAACTGCTGCAGAGAGTTCGACACCCAGGAACAGCTAGTACATGTGAGCAAACACACACACACAAAGACAAACATGAATTCACACACACGTTCACACACCTTCCTGACTTTGTGAGGTGCCTGCATTGACCTACACCTGACCCTAACCCTGTTCTTAACCTCAGTAACCAAGTCTTTTACAATAAATGCTGAACATTTTCTGTAAAAGCAGCCTCATGATACAAAAGTGTCCACGTAAGGCCACGAAAATCAACAGTTAGGGAATTGGGAGGGTCACCGGTTCACATCCAGGACCGTTAAAGGTACCACTAAGGTACTTGTGAGCAAGGGACCGTCACCAAGCACTATACAACACACACACACACACGCACACAGACCCGCTGTCTCTCTGTTTCTCCTTTTTCTTCTCAGTCCACTTCTAATACACTGATCTGAGTGTAAGTAAGGATATCAAAAGGGTCAAAGTCGAACACACACACAGACCTACACACACTTTGCTCTCTCTCTTAACACACACACACACATACACACAAACTCTCTGTCTCCTTCCATTTCTTTTTAACTTCTAATACACTGATCTGAGTGTAAGTAAGGATATCACAAGGGTCAGAGTAGAACACACACCCTCCTTCCACACACACACACACACACACACACACACACACACACACTGGTCACGCTCCTCTGAAGACACCCCATTTGTCACAGCCACTTCCAGACTGGAGCAAGTGGGCGGAAAGACACTCACCTCTACAGACATGAAAGCTCACCACCAGCGAAAAAGCCTCAGCTCTCTACCACCTCCACCCCTACCGCCCCCCACTTTAAACTCTCCTAACACACATACACACACTCAGGCCCCTTTTAACCAGCCTCCTTTGCCATCATCCACACACACAAATCGCACACACACACACACACATCGGATAGAAAGATCTTCAGTTCTCCACGGCTGTCTATCCGTCCTCTGACATGGCAATCGGAAGCAGCCATGCTAACCCCTATCTATAATTGATATCCTGAGCGGGGAATGGGCTGCCTCCCGCGTTTGAAGGCCCCGCGCTCCAAGCTTGACGATCTTGACAACTTCTTGCCGCTGTTTCCGAGAGCACCGGGGTGGGGGGAGGGCGGTGGAAGGGGATCTGGTTGGGGGGAGGGAGAGAGGGAGGGAGTGTGTGTGTGATAAGTGTTTTCTGGGTTCGAGCGAAAGCCTCCTATTCATACATCACTTGTGAGTTATTTTTACCTCCGTATCTGATTATTATCCATTAGCTCTACTTTATTATACTTTATCCAAGTATCGGTGCCCAGTGCAGCCCCCAACTCGAGTTATTTACAAGTTATTCCCATGTGTGTACACACACACGCACACACACATATTGCTGTCTTTGCAACTCACTTATATTTAGCTACACTTGACCCAAACCCCAACTCTAACCTCAGTAACCAAAAGTAAATCTTTTACGTTTACATTTACAGCGTTTAGTACACACTCTTATCCAGAGCCACTTCCCTTTCCCTAATTTCGGGGACAGTTTCCCTGAGAGCAACTTGGAGTTGAGGCTCTGAGCACAGGAACCTAGTGGTATTGTGCTGGAAGTAGGATTCGGACCCACAACCTCTTGGTCCAAAAGCGAGAACCCTTCCCACTAGACCACCAACGCCTACCAACAATCCCACCTTTTTGACTCTCAGTTGTTCGAATAAATAAAACCTTTCTCTTAAGGGTCGAGCGAATATCGGCCGAGTTGATTATCGAGGGCCGATATTAGGTATTTTACTGACTCTCGGTATCAGTGTTTAATTCTGACCGACATCAATGTTAAGTAATGACAAGGTGCGCTACTGTGGCTCCACTGCCGTCTCGTCTCTCTGCGCCGTTTGCTCTCGCTGCTTCGTTTAATTAATATCTCGCCCACAACAGTCTCTGATTGGCTATATGTTACACGAGATCTAGGTGAAGTGAAGATCATGCTTTCTTCACTGCAATCTGCTGCTGCATAATTTGGAATACTAAAACCTTTAGGTTTCAAATTCAAGTTTCACAGTTTGATAATGTTACTAAAATGTTTATTTAATATTATTAAGTTAAATTGGAATAACATTAAAAAAAAAAAGTTTTGTGTATTTATAAACAATAAAGTTATTAAAATAAAAGTCTGTATTGATGTTTGTTAAATTCTAAATTTTGGCAGATTTTTTTTTCTTGCATGTTGTTTCTGCTCACAAACTGTAATATTCAGTGTTGGGGAGTAAATGAAATTAGAACTAAAATTAGCAGCACTACTAACTTAACTAGGTTTTTTCCCGTAGCTTATCATCAGCAAAACCACATTTAAAATGCTGTGGCTTTGCTGTGCCATGGTGACTACAAATATCCAAAGAGAACCATGGGCCCCTCGAATCACGTCGGGTTTGGTGGTTTTGTGAAGAACGGCGACGTAACAGTGGGGCAGTTGGTAGCGTAAGGTTTAGTTCGTCTGCCCTGTGAACAGAAGGACGCCGGTTCGAATCCCAGGACCGGTTAAAGTACAAACTGAGGTACTCATGAGTAAGGTCCCGTCTCCATGCACTGCTCCCCGGGTACTGCCCATGTCAGCTGCTCACTGCTCCTTCACAGGTGCTGTGCTGTGGTACGTTCATAATAACAAATAATCACTCACTTTCACTATGAAGGGAATAAACATTAAAACTTGGCAAAACTCGCGAACGAGCGCACGTATGAACGCTACGGTGCAAGCTGCACATTGCTTCACAGCTGCAAGATGGAGAATGAAATCCTCCTCCATTACTTCATTACCTGTTAGATACCGAAGCCTTGCACCATCCCCAAACTTGAGTTATTCCCCCAGCTCGGGGATTGAAATTCCCAAATATCCCGTCATCATTTGCATCCCCATTATTTCCTCCAGGCATCTGATTTCCCTTCTAATATTTGAGCCATTTCTCGTTATTTTTCTTCATCCACTATGCGGCAGCCAATAGGGCAGACATGCTAATAAAGCATTTGGCTGCATAGTCCCTCCCCACGAATTTAGCGGAGTGAGATGTGAGGGCTCTTATCTGTCTCTCCTCTGTAATGGGATGAGTTCATGGATTTTTGGAGGGGGTGTTCAGGGGGGTCTAGAGAAAAAAAGAAAAGAACGGGAAAAAAAAAAATCACAGGCCTCCCACGATACCCCAATCCACCCCCCCCCAAATATTTACATAGACCCAAACAAGGATTTAAACTCCCTTTTATTTCTAGCTCTTATGAATTAGCCTTGGTGACCTCCACATCAATGTAAAATTCTTTTTTTCTCACAAGTAAATTACCTTTTTTTGTTTAAAAAAACAGATTAATTTTGTCATTCTTTTCAAATTTCAACTTTGATCTGCACCCAAATTCGTGTGTGTGTGCGTGTGTTAAATATGCTAATTACGCGGTTTTGTTGATGAGTGGTTCTCTCCTTTCATTTTCCCTTCGCTTGGGCTAATTTTAGATGAAAAGTACACACCACCCTGGTAGCTTTGCTGAAAGACGGCGTTTGCGGAGGCCGCGATGTGTGTGCGCGTGTGTGTGTGTGTGTTTGTGAGCACGCGGTGTTCGGTGGGAGCGGAACGCCGCCGTTCGCCCCTTTTATCGGCGGCGCTTAAGCGCTCTCGGTGCCGCCGATAAGATAAGCATCGCATCTCCGCAATTTAGAGCACTTATCTGCACTACCCAGTCAGCATAAACCAAGCGGGTGTCAATTTCCCCTCGTTTAATTCATTATTTCCCTTTTGCTTCCCCTCCTCCTCCCCCTTCCAGCTCTCTCTCCATATCTCTACCTCTCTCTCTCTCTTTCTTTATTTCCTTTTTCTGTCTCCATTTTTTCTTTTTTCATCTCAACCACTTGGGCCCCCATATTTCAGCACTGGTGGCCCCCGAGGCCTCTTTCTGTAGGGGCACTCATCCAGATAAGGGCCCCTTTAAAGCTTGCTAGTGTGTGTGTGTGTGAGTGTGTGTAGAGGGGATCAACGCTTGAAAGTAAGCGAGGGTAGAGGCTTGCCAATTGCAGGTACTTAAATAAAGGCGAGTGGAGTGCCCTCAGCTCTGTGGCTAGTTGCCAGTCGATATAATCTATTCCATATCACGATATAATGTCACATTTTTCTTGTGGTTCTTGACCTGGCTTCTACCTTGAATATATTGCAACATCACACACAGGCAATGTCTCAGGACCGCACTTCAGTCGTCGGTACAAGCTACTTATGATTAAGGGCCTGTTTCCACCGGACACGTTTTTTTCCGCTGGCAGAGCCTATTTTTAATACAAATCCTATGAGCTTCGGCTTCCAGAGCGCGAAGCGCCTTCAGCGTCGCAGCGCTCAGAGCGTTTCAAGTTGAAATCCGTTCAACTTTTAGAACAGCGCTGCGCTCGTCAATGTCACTTGTCTCTTGCTAGCCAATCAAAACGCGAGGAAGGGGAGGGACATACACTGTCAAGAACTCACTACAAATGGCGGCGTATCTGGAGCAGCTGGAGAAGATTTCATGCACACAGTGTCGCCTCGAAGACGTGTGAGAACCTGATTGTTTAATAGATTTTTGTCATAGATTTTCATCGTTATTGTCAAGGATTCTTGCTTTGGTCAAGGTGGACTCCATTCTCTGACTCCATCTCGCAGCTGCCAAGAGTGCGCGGTGTGTGCACTGTGGCCTGTCAGATTCCGCTTCTGCAAATTTAACATAAATCAGAAACATCTGTTAGTTGAAGACACTTGTCTTTGTAAAGAGGGAACATTGGTACCTTTCTGTTTGTAAAAAATATGAGTTACTTTTTTGGACTCACCGAGTGCTGCCAAAAAAGCTGCCCACTGCT
Organism: Distichodus sexfasciatus; assembly: GCA_032718565.1. Lineage (NCBI taxonomy): Eukaryota > Metazoa > Chordata > Actinopteri > Characiformes > Distichodontidae > Distichodus > Distichodus sexfasciatus. Next base: position 2,950,680 of record JAVGVS010000012.1, read on the forward strand.
CCTTCACAGATGGGTCGAAAGCAGAGGTCACATTTCGTTATGACGCACTGTGTGCTGTACTGTGGTGTGTTCTTTGGGAAGTGAGTTTCATAATTTGGTCAGGAATTCTGTAGAAGATCATCTGTATTTGGGCACTGCAGGCAGTTGACTTTGAAGTCTTTTTTAGCTAATTTTAAAATTATTTTAAAAACCCATACACACTAAAAATCAATATAAAATTATAAAAATTAACTAGTGAGATGAAATACACTTCACATAAAATATACCCAGAAAGTAAATAAGTAGAAAATAAATTGCTTGTAAATACAATTAATTAGAATCTTAATTGAATGTACATAATTTATCAGCTTTTCCTCAAAAGTCTTTAAAATTGTATATATATTGTATATAATCATTCTTTTAATCCTGTATACTGCATTTGGAAAATTATGTTATAATAATTCACCACTGATAATTTGGGAGGTTCATCTTCAAGCCAGTTTCTAGTAATCACTTTCCTTGCGGCTGTAAGGAGGATCTGAAACAAATATCCACAACGCTGCAGTATAGCAGGAACGTCTTTAAAAGTTAAATGTACGTGATTGCTTTATGCAGAAATGTGATATTTGTATATGTGTACGCTTCTTTAAAGTTTACCGTACATTTTTTTGCGGGGTGCAGGGTAAGTTGGTAGGGAGTTGGCTCTGTGATCAGAAGGTGGAGCTACCACTGAGGTACTCCTGCTTGGGAGCTGCCAAAAAACCTGCTCACTGCTCCTTCATGGATGGGTCAAATGAGGTCACTCACTCACTCACTCGCTTAAATGTGGTCCACCAGGTGATTGTTACAGTATGTTTCGTATGAGAGAAGCTTTTGCCAAAAATTGCCTTCGTGAATTATGCTTTGCAAAGACACAAAAGGCATGAAATAACACATTAAAGCACTGCCACAGAGAATTCACGCCTACCACGGTGTGTTATAGGAATAAACAGCATCCATCTGAACTGCTAAGTAGTTCGGGGAGGCCTGTGTGTAAAACAAGCAGTCGCTAATGACTGATGGTGGCGCTGTAGGGTGGTCTGTGTGTGAGTGAGAGAGAGTGTGTGTGTGTGTGTAGGGTAAGAATAGCCTCTCTAAGCTGCTCCCTGCTCCTCCCCGTGTTGGGTTGAGATAAAGGCGGTGTGAGGGAGAATTCAGGCTCCTCTCTGGCTGCTGGCAAAGACCCTTTAATTGGTAAAATGCAGATTTTTTTTGATCAGCCCCGGGATTAGACGCCTTATCAGTCTGGAGTATCTTACTCTGAGATGAAAAGGCAGAGCAGAATTACACATGCCAATTCCACCGCACCCCTCCTCTTTCCTCTTTCTCTCCTACTCTCTCTCTCTCTCTCACACACATTCTTTTTTAGTCCTTTTTGCCCCCTTCTCTTTTTACATTTTAAAGAAAACACTTCACTGATTGACACCAGAAAGGAGCGTATGATTTATTAGCGGGAGTTTGATAAAGCCGAGCGCCGTTGCGGGTCTCGGGCGCTTTGGGAAATAGCCGTGTAAACAGGCTCTTTTCATGCGTGCCTGCATTTTAATGGAACGGGCCACGGCCCAGTAAAGAACGTCTGATAAGGAGACAATATAGATGGCTTTAAGAGGCGCTGAAGAGGCGGCAAAGTGGCTAAGTAATGAAGGCAGCCCGCACGTGTGTGTGTGTGTGTGTGTGTGAGAGCGCGACAAGCCTCAATTTGTTGCTGTAGAGCAGGTCATTTAGATGCATCAAAGCGTAATTTTGCAGTTTATTGCAGTGGTTACAGAACCGATGCAGCCTCACGGCCACTTGTGACATGTTCCATTTGAGGCTGTGATTAGGGAAGGGTGATTGTTAAATGGCCTGTGTATGTGTATGTGTGTGTGTGTGTGTTCAACGGAGAGACAGCACAGATAGTAGCAGTGGAAGTGTGTGTGTTTAAGGGTGTGAGACAGTGTTCCTTCAGTTAGTGACAGTAGTGTAAAAGGTGAAAGTGGGTGATTATTTGTCATTGTGAACACAGCACAGCACACATTGCACCACAACGAAATGTGATCTCTGCATTTGACTCGTCAGTTAAGGAGCAGTGGGCAGCTGACATGGGCAGTGCCTGGGGAGCTGTGCCTGGGAACAGTACCTTGCTCATGATTCGAACCCGGCCCTCTGACCTGGAAGTGTTACACTACCAAATGCCAAATAGTGTGTCTGAGTGTGTGTGTGAGTGTATGTGACATGTTTTTATGCGTTGTGGGGACCTTTTTGGGCCTTTTTTGCCCCCTAATATCACTTTTGTTCATTTTTTATGGCTTTGTAGGGGCATTTGAGGTCCCCATGAGGAAAAATGACTATAGAAAATTTACGTTTTATTTGAGAAACAATAAGGGGTAAAAAATGTGGTTTTGGTTACTGGGGTTAAGATCAGGGTTAAGGTTAGCTGTAGATTTATATACATCTAGTCATTATGGGAGTCTATGGAATGTCCCCACAAAGTTATACAAGTTTGTGTGTGTGTGTGTGTGTGTGTGAGCATGTTAAGCGTGTGTAAATGTGTGAGACAAAAAGAGAATGCCTCTTCAGTTAGTAGTGGCAGAAGTGTGTGTGTGTGTGTGTGTGTTTGTGTGTGTGAGTGTGTTTGGACAGCACTACATAACTAACCACTCTGTGTCGGCGTCGAGCGTGAGTGTGTATGTTTAAGTCCCAGTTGTTGTTTCTCTTGTCGCTGCCTTTTCTCTGTCACTCTGAAGATGAATGTTCCTCTGCTCTGAGCTCCACTCTGCTCTCAGCACCTGTTAGTCTTCCTTCTCTCTCTCCCTCTCTCGTTCTCTCCCTCTCTCTCTCTTTCATTCTCTCTCCACTATTGCCATCCCTTCAGTAACGAGGGCCATTACACCTGACCATTAGGGCATTAGTGTCTCTCCCTCTTTCACCCTCTCTCTCTCTCTCTCTCTCTCTCTCATCCCGGTGTCTGTGTAGTGAGGTCATGCATCACCGAGGACAGCATCAAGCTCATTTGTACAAGTGAGTGCAGCAGCGTTCGGGGACATAGTGGAGTCTCTCTCTCTCTCTCTCTCTCTTTTTTTCCTCTGTCTTATCGAACTGCATTGTAGCAGACAGATCATAGGCCACAGTGGGTCCCACCAGGGATGGGGAACAGAGGGAAAAAGAAAGAAAGACAGTGTGAAAGAGAGAAGGTGTTTTTACTGGGCTATAACTCTTGAGTTTGTCAGGTGTTGTACATAAGTTTTGCTAGTGTCTGAAATACGATTTGGGGGCGGCACGGTGGCGCGGCGGTTAGCACACACACTCACACAAACACACTCTCATGCACACCCATGGGTCCAGTTTAGAGTAACCGATCAACCTACACAGCATGTTTTGGACTGTGGAAGAAAACCGGAGAAAACACGTGCAGCTGACAATCTCCACACAGAAAAACGCCACAACCGACCCGGAGATCGAACCTTCTTGCTGCGAGGCGACAGTAACCACCGTGCCGCCACTGTTTGTACATTCTTTCTTAACCCTTCTGTTATGTTGCGGGTCAAATTGACCCAATTTCAATTTAAAAAATAAAAAAAGACAGTTCAAAGTATTTTTTCCAGTATGAAACTTCTTGTGAGCACACTGATGAATGCCAGAATCTTTGTGAAAATTGCGTAAGTTGGTTTTAAGAACAGATTTCTTCTTAAGAGCGGTTGGTGAATCAGGTCCATTGTCCCCCGTGAGGTTATTATGAAGTTATCTAAATTTACTTGGCTATAACTTATTTAACTCCTTTTTCGAACAAGTATTATTAAGAGAAGAGAATTTGCAGACCTTATTCTTTCTCAAAGTTGAAGAGAAGTTTTCTTATTTAAAGCACTGTTTGACTTGATTCCATTTCTTATGAGATTTCCAGTGTCCGGTCGCTCTAAGGCAGGCTTATTTTGAGCAGCGTTGTCCTGGAAAAGCAGCTTGAAAGTGTCACGCCAACTTTGCCCTTCTCCTGTTTATTCAGATTATTTTCATTCTAGAAGCTTCTTCCTGTAGCGCGTTACTGCAGGAGTCTGGCTCTTTCTGTCCCTCTGTGCTCTCTGGAACAGGCGGTCCTGAGCTGAGAAGTGAATATGAAAACTTGATGTTGATGATGATGATGATAAGGATGAATATCTTTGGGATCTTCATCCTGAAGTAGATGAAGGAGTGACTGGGGTGTTTGAGGAGGTCGGTGAGGCTGAAGTGAGGCCTTGCTGTAGCACGCAGACGCCAGTCAGGGCCAGCGGCGGGAAAAAGAGGCCAGGTTTGAATGACAGCCCGCCACCTCCGTGTCTAGTGATTGATCTAGAGGTGCGCGCTCTCTCTCTGTCTCACGCACACACACACACACACACACACACACACTATTGGCACTAGTATCCGAACTCTGGGAAAGTTTGGGCAGTGGGTAGGAAGGTGGCAGAAAGGCTGGTGACGCAGACCGCCTTCATTTCATGAAGAGGAATAAAGGATGAGCTGCTCTCTCCTTCAACACCTTTCACTCATTCTTATTCTCTCTCTCTCTCTCTCTCTCTCTCTCTCTCTCTCTCTCTCTCTCAATCTCTGTCTCTCAAACACACACACACATACACACACACCATCTAACTCCCTTTCTCCCTCTTTTGCCTTTTCACTGTCACTCGCCCCTGTCCCTTCTGCTGCTTTATATGTGAGGGATATTTTCCTCTACTTCTGCCTCTCTCCCTTTTCTCTTTCTCTCTCTTTCTCTCTCTCTCTCTCTCTCTCTCTCTCTCTCTTCTTCTTCTTCCCCTTTGGGCAGTGTTCCTCCTGCATCGGAATGTAATTAATCCAGCGTTGCCTGTGATCGGGATATTGTGTCTTGTCTGGCTGAAGTTGCTTTAGAAAAGGAACGGCACGGAGAACTCTGCCGACTTCTGGCTTTGTGCAGATGCCAAAACTTGACCTCATCGCCTGAATGCTCTGTGTGAAGGTGTTTTTCCTGACTTCTGTATTCCGCAATGACCAAAGTTTAAACATCAGAGGCATTCATGTGTGCTTGTGTGTTCAGTGAGAGAGTGCAGCTCGTAGCCATAAAATTTTAAAAGACACAGGCAAAGATGGCATGTCAGGGAAAAAATGGACAAAAAAGTATTCAAGTGTGAGCAACAGTTGATTAATGTACAGAACAGAAAAGCGTGATGGAGAGAGAGAGAGAGAGAGGGGGAAGAATGAAGCCAGGACTGACAGCGTGAATGTGACAGAGGCAGCGTGAGGTGAATGCCGGAGAAAGTGACTCCAGCGCCATGTTACCATTGAAAGCCCCTCGTTCATTAAACGCTTTGACTGAACTTTTGATTTCTTGCCCACACCTTCATCCTCCCTTCTCACTCCCACACACACACACACACACACACACAGCCCCTCGCTAAGCTTCTCCAGATTGGAAGTTCCCACAGCAGCGCAACTGTCAGTGCTTGTCATGGCAGCACAGAGGCCCGTGATGATAGGAGGTGACAGGGTTTTATTAGAAACCCCGTTTAAATTGAACACCGCAACTCAACCACAAAAACATGTTTCAGAGCGAGGAGAGAGAATGGAAAAAATTGACATGAACAAATCTTAAGGTGAAAAAGAAATAAAAACAAACACAAAGCTATATGAAAAGCAAAGCAGAAATGTCTTTATTGACATGTAATTTGTGGGATAATTTGCTAAAGTTTTCCATATTCTAACACATTCATTTCCAGTTCTCATGTAAAAGCGCATACGACCCAGACGTCTCGGCTCTACCCTGATTTAAATACTGATTACAAGTGACAGACTGAACAGTGTAACAGCAGCAACTAGTGTTTCTCAGACAGACTTAAAGCTGTTATTTCCATGCTTGGGCTCACACTTCAGCTGACAGTTCCTTCTTTCATGTTGTGTGGATGTTTGTGAGCTCCAGGCTCTCTTGTGGCCTAAAAGTGACATTACACTCGCTTACTGCTGAAACGAAACAGTAAATCCAAGGCACTGCTAAAAAAAAAAGGTCAAAGCATGTCTGCAAACCTGAGTATTGTGATTAAAACAATTAAACTTTAAGTTGTGTAAACTTACTTGTGATAGCATATTTAGCTAGTGTGTTATTGACACATTCAGTTCAAAATGTTATTTCATAAATTCTGTTGAAGACTTCCTGTTTAAGCTCCCTGTCATCTCTTTCTAACTTTCTCCTCCTCATCTGCTGCTCTCCACACACAGTTTAAAGCACCTTTTCAAAGCTGTGGTTAGAGCCGAGCTTTACACAAAAGGGGGTTTTGTGCCCCTTTAAATGACCTAAACACAGGTCAAAGCCCATTTTATTACATTTCTCAAGTCGTCCCGCTGCTCGTTTTTAAGTGCTGAAAACATGTATCAGTACCTCAAGGATTTCGTAGGCCTTTTTTGAGACTATTGTGGCCTAAAATGGCTGATTTTGTGGCAGCTTTTCTAAGAAATTGCGATGAAAGTTGCAGTGTCTTTAGGCGTTTTATTGCAGTAAAGTTGCGGGAGAAAGGCAAAGAAAAATGTGCAATTTTATCCCCCTTTATAGTGATTCTTTAACAAATAATTTAAATGAAGGGAACAAAACTGCTATTTTTATTAACCATTAATCATTTAGTTATTTTGAAGGTAAACGTGAGGTGCTTTTATCACACGTTTACTGCATCTTCTAAATGTAGCAAGGAAATTAGTTTGCTGATGTATGGCTCAGCGTTTTTGTGGGAAACGACAATGATTGTTGAAAAATTGCACAGTAGTAACAAATTTGTGGGCATTGACTGAATTTGCGTTGAGTTGTGATCACAACATGGCAACATCCTGGAGGGTCTGATGTAATCGCATTTTCAATAATGAGAGACAGAGGAAGCACGTTTTAAAAACAGCACAGTTTAGAAAAGGCCTCAAATCCACTCTTTTGTTGCCGACTGGCAGTATAATGATCTCTGTGATTAACCTTTCGACCTGACCCTCGACCTCTTCTTCTTTCACAGCATATCAACAACGACCACATCCACGGGGAGAAGAAGGAGTTCGTGTGTCGCTGGGAGGAGTGCTCTCGAGAACAGAAGCCCTTTAAAGCCCAGTACATGCTGGTGGTCCACATGCGGCGGCACACGGGCGAGAAGCCGCACAAGTGCACGGTGAGGGACTACGTTATCCAGCGTGCAGCTGCTTCAGTTGATGTGGAAGTCTGTTTGTATACTTTATGCCTTAATTCCTTGATCGGTTTCCCTTAGCGATGTGAGTTTCCTGTTTTGGAAAACATGGAAAAATTTTGCTCACGTGGTTCACAGTGGTAATTTGATGCTATTTATGTAAGTGAGCTGGTTTGGCATTAAGTTGAGCTGGTTTGGCATTAAAACAATTAAGGTAGTCACAAAAATACTTAAGTCTGCTGGTCGAGGCAGGGTAAATACTGTCATAATGAACTTTCTCACAGTCTTTGCTTAACCTGTCATTACTTGTGTCTGATATTCTTTTAAATGTATTTTTCTTCTCTCACTCCCGCCCTCTCCTGATAACCCAGTCTAGCACTGATATCTTGTACCTTTCCTTTGCATGGCCTGTTTAATAACTGAATGTCTTTTTCACCCAACGCTTCACCCATTTCTTGCCCTCTCTTTCTAAGGACAGTGGGTGATCAGGTGAGATTTGGTGAACTTTGACCTTTGATGTTGTTGTGACGATCTGCTGTCCTTGCCATTGGTCATTCCATCCTAAAGACATAAAGTTTGAAAGAAATTAGGTTTAAAATCTGGTCCATCATTATTACATAGGATAGTACACAAGACTTCTGTAGCAGTTGTTTATTGTACGCTGTGACTTTTTGGCAGGCTCACATGCACTACTAGATATCATGAGCGTGTATTACTCAAAGAGCTGCTTTTTGGGTGTGTACTCTTGTTGGTAATTATAATTAAGGACTATGGTTTCCTGTAACTAAGAAACGTAAGTGACTCTGAATAAGAGTTTCTGATAAATACCATAAATGTTAATGTTTCCAGAAAGAATCTATAGACACTTCTTTGATTTAACATGGAAATTAACTTTGATAAGACGCTGTTGTTGCCATCTTTCTTAATTTCCACCATTACTATGTCAAAATTAGGGCTGTCATGCAATTAAAAAAATTATCTAATTAATTAAAAGCTTTGTGATTAATTAATCTAAATGTGTCACATATACATTTTTATGCAAAGTATTTTAAAATTTCAATTCAAATGTATTATAGCAGAATCAATAAATAATTGATACAGACTTTTAACTTGATCTCTTTTATTTCCATATACCGCTTGATTCTGGATACAATTGTAAGTTGGGTCTGAAGATACTAGCTGTAAAGCCTCTGATAACCCCTTGTCCTCTACGGCCAAAATTGGTCTGCAGTCCCTTGCAATCCATTTTGCAAGGGAGTTAGTCAACAGGTCACCGGTAGACTTACTTAGTTTGCGTCTGAATGCCTGATCCAGTGTGACTTGACGAAGCTTACTGCTAGTGTGAGCATCGTGAGCTCTGATATGCTTCTGTGGTAGGGAAATTCTTTGCTGCAGAAATTGCAGAGAACTAAACTTTTATCAGAAGTCCCATCTTGGCGCTTTTTTAATCTAAAATGTCAATTCATGGGCCCTAGCAGCATCTTCTCTTCTGCCTCCATTGGTTACACCAGAAGGGGTTCAAAGGGCACACAGAACGCAATTAATCAGCATTATTTTTTGTGACTAATTAATTTAAATTAATGCATTATTTTGACAGCCCTAATCAAAATAGAAAAGTGATGTTTACCTCCTTGCCACTGTTTATGGACAGTGTTTATGCTTTGTCAGTGAGTATGTTGTTCATGCTTCTTTAAGTCATGGTGGTGTCCATGTAAAGAAGCAACACCAGCAACCAGGACATTTAGTTCTAAATCCATTGAAACTCTCATTTCCATCAGTGATTCACATATTTTTGTCATTAACATTGTACTGTATATCACATACATTGTTTACTGGGATCTTTTCTTGGACTCACTGTTGTCTTTTAATTTTTTCATAGATGAATTTGTGTATTTCTCACACTCTTCTGCCCTCTCTCAGACGTCTCAGCCAAGCCCTGGCAGTCAGTCTACATGCAGCAGTGACCAGTCCCCCTCCAACCCCCATTTCAGCCGTGGAGTCCAGCTTGCTGTGAGCAGAGTTGGGCTGTTGGGGGAGGCGGCGGTGATCGAGGACCAGGAGAACGAAGTGGAGGAGGAGGATGACGGGGAAGACATAGAGGGAGAAGATGAGGACGCCCCCATCATGGACTCTACTGTGTCTACCGCCACGACCGCAGCAGCTATGCTGGCCCTGCAGGCACGCAGGAGCATTGGGCGGCCCTTGCGCTGGATGGAGCAGGTGAAGATGGAGAGACTGAGGCAGGTGAATGGAGGAGTGCCCACGCTGGATCATGTGTCCCCTACACTGCCCCTTAAAGGCCAGGTCTTGCCTGCCCTGACAGGGAAAGGTGAGATATTGTCTGCCACTGTGTGTTTTATCGAAAATCTCAATGCTGAGTTGTTGCCAGTACATAGATCCCTAATAAAACTGACAGCAGTGGTTCCCAGATATTTTCTGTGGGCGCCCTTTTGTAGATAGGAATATTTTGGAGTACTGTCTTCTACTCACCAATATTTTGAGCCCCCTTTTCAAGCCCTTCTCAACTTGCAAATTATTTGAGCCTTTTATTCACTGAAGTCTTGTACATAATGAGGTTTCATGCGAGTGTGAGCTTCCACCTGTATATCCCAAAACAACATAAATATTTTTAGGTGTGTAATAGTATGAATCCATTAAGTATATATCAGACTTCAGTTAGACGAACATCTGCGCTGGAGGTATTGGTGGAAGTTTGGGGCAGATTTGTTGTTGTCTGTAGTGCTCTCAGCCCAATTTTAGTATAGTTTCATATAGTTGCCCCTCTGCACAAAATGGCTTTAAAACTTAACCAGCCTCCTGAAAGAAAAAACATTTGGTCAAATTTTTTTCCAGTGTCATACATTGACTTGCCGGGTTGGTAACCCCTGTCCTAAAGGGTTGCAAAAGCACATTAATCCAGCTTATTTCTGCCTTCTCACAGTGGTGCAGCTGCCACCTCACAGCGAGAATGTCCTGGGTTTGATCTGTGTGGAGTTTGCATGCTTTCATAGTGTTTGCGTGGGTATTCTCCGGGTGCTCCACTTTTTTCCACAGTCCAAAAGCATGCGCTATAGGTTGATTGGCGAATCTAAATTGGTCCCATAAGGTGTGACTGAGAGTGTGATTCTGTGAGTGTGTGTGCCCTGCAGTGTCCCAGTCTTGCGCCCATTGTCCGGGGATAGGCTCTGGTCCCCGCAACCCCAGTAAAGATTAAGCTGTTCAGAAAATGAAATGAAATGAAATTTCTGCCTTCTTCTCCTGTTTTAACATGATATTTTCTTCATTATCTTTAGGCTCCTGTCCTGCCAGGAGTACCTGTGGGGGAGCACCTGTTCCCCAGCCTCCTCCACGCCTTGAGCCCTCCAGCACGGAGCTGACGGTGCTGAGCCTCTTGCGCGATCGTCGTGACAGTAGCGGCAGCGCCACCAGCTCCGCATACCTGAGTAGCAGCCGCCGCTCGTCTGGAATCTCTCCATGTTTCTCCAGCCGCCGGTCCAGCCAAGCCTCACAGTCCGAGCACAGCCAGCACAGGCGTTTGCACAATCTCAGCGCTACGGACTCCTATGACCCTATCTCCACCGATGCCTCACGACGCTCCAGCGAGGCCAGCCAGTGCGGAGGCGGGGGAGGCTCGGGTGGGTTAGTGTCTGGAGGCAGCTGGGGTCGTGGCAGTATGGGAGGTATGGGAGGAAATGGAGTGGGCTCAAGGGGCGTGCTCAACCTTACCCCAGCGCAGCATTATCATCTGAAAGCCAAATACGCAGCTGCAACTGGTGGACCTCCACCGACGCCCTTACCAAACATGGAACACGGGAGCCCTAACAACCGCTTGAATATGGCTAGAGATGGGCATGATGCAAGCCAGGTCACGCTGCCCCCACTGATTAGACCACGCCACTGTAGTGATGGTAATGCCAATGGCCATGGCAGTCACACTGGCTATAGACGGACTGGATTCTACCCAGGAGAAGGCCCAGGTAATGGTGACAGAAGAGCAAGTGATCCCGTGAGGACAAGAGATCATGGTACCTTTGGACTGCCACAGATACAACGCTTTAGTAGCCTCACTAACATTCAACCCTTACCTCCTTTGCCTAGCAGTCATTACTCACCTGGAGAAGGTCAAGGTTTACAGAACTGCCTTAACTCAGATGGGAATCTTCAGAGAGGCCTGTTGTCCCCTCATCCTCCTAGTATCATGGAGCAGTCGGCACTTGAGGCTTTGGCCATGGAACACGATGGGGTGCTGTCTTTTAGAGATGAAGACATTCTGCCAGATGACTTGATGCAGTACCTCCGCTTCCAGGAACACGAGGTGTCCCGCAGCCAGCAAAACGGTACAAATTCCCATCTTCAAAGAAATGGTTTCAACCAGGATTCTGAGGTGGATGAGAACTCCAATAATCCTCCACAGCCACACGGTACAGCAGAGGCTGAAAGTCACATGCCAGTGCAGTGGAATGAGGTGAGTTCAGGCAGTGCTGACATCCCTCCTCCTCAGCAGTTGCAAAGGTGTGGAAGGTGGCCTCACCAGACTGGCAGTGTCCCTTTTGGCCGCTTTGGAAATATGGTTGTACACCAGCAGCTCCCGGCAGATTTCAGAGACCAGCGGCTGCCTAATCAGAGGGTTGGCGAGCGCATGGCTGATGTGACCAATGGCCACTATTATTCAGATCAACATGGGCAAAAGTCTAATTTGAACCAACAGCGCTCTTGTAGTATAAATCCAGGTGTGAAGATAGAGACTTCGCTAAGCAACTGTAAGGACAAAAGGAAGAACAACTCCAGCATACCCAACTGTAGTCGTCCTGATTTCTCTCAGATCACCCTGGGCCCCATCAACCCAAGTTGCCTTCAGCAAGCCAACGTGTCCCAAAGTCGTTTCCAGCAAAACCATGCAGTCGCACATCAAATCAACGCCAACCTGCATTTACAAAGCAGCTCCCATACCTCTCTTCTCGCTTACCAGCCCCAATCTGCTATGGCTCGACAACTTGCAAGTCATGGCACCTCTCAGCAGCAGCATTATCCAGCCCAGCAGACCATGAACAGTCATCATGGCCACTCTTACACACAGACAAACTTCCGAAACGCAAACACCAGCTGCGCCCTTGCCAATCAGGTTTCAGGACTGAAACTAGAAGTAGAAGACCGTCTTCAAGACAACCCTTGCTCTACGATCCAGCGCCACCAGTTTATTGCTGAGTGCTTTGACCCTGCAACACAGCAGCCGTGTCTAATGGAGTCCTTGAAGATAGAAACTGAGGTTTCGGATGGATCTTCGGCAGTTCTCATGTCTCCTGGGGCTGACCAAGTGACCAGCACGGTAGAAGGCAGCCCGGGCGGCAGCAACTTGGACAACGTTGGTCTGGATTTCCCATCCGTCCTGGAGGACAGCCTTGACCAAAGTGGGCTGGGGTCTTCCATCACCGGTCACAACGCTCTCCACGGTTTATCGCAGACTTCTTCTCGACTTATGACCCCTCGACTCTCAGCAATGTTCCACAGCTTGCCTCCTGGAACCAACAACATGGCCATTGGCGACATGAGCTCCCTCCTTACTACCCTCGTCGAAGAGAGCAAATTCCTTGCCATCATGCAGTAGGTTTTACAACCTTTTAGTGGGTGAGATGTAAAGAAACAGACGACTTATATAGACTGATACTTGTAAAACTTGACATACGTAATGTAAAGAAATGGAGAAAGATTAGAAAATTTTAGTGTTATATTAACAAGAATATTTTAATAGGGAGTGCCGAGTTAAAGCTTTTACTCTCAGACACCCTGGAGATGGGGATTGAGAAAATCCTATAAATTCTTTGTAATTATATAAATACAGAAAGTCTTTTCATTTCTGTATTAATGGAATAAATAAATGGTCATTTTTATATTGCTTTAATATGGCAGTGGGTGACGTTAGTATCATCCCCGTTACTCTGAACCAGTATTCGGTGTATTATTGCTGTTTTTTTATGTTTTGCTGTACACTGTTGTTATACATGCATGTTCTTTTTCCAATCCAATATACAGTGTCATTTAAAGGTTGTATCTCATTTACTAATATACCTTGAGTGAACCACACAATGCCACAAATTCTACAAAATAGACAAACGGACAGAAGATTCAAATATCACACCTAGTGTGACCCTAGTGTTTTTCAATTTTTTTATTCACATTTTTATATTGATGTTTTATACATTTTACATTGGTAGTATTACATTAATCTCACAGGTCTTATCACATGGTGTGTTTTGAACACAGATTGTATTGTGTTTTGCTCTTTGAACATGGCATTAAGTTTAAAAATGAGGGACCATTTTGTTACTTAAGGGTACGACACAGATGTTGAGCAGAGCCTCATAGTGAATAAATTGTACTACTTGATTTGCCATGACTGTATACATGTATATAGATATTTTCCTCCTTTTTACATTGTAAACTTTTACGATATATGTCTGGCTTACTGTGTTTTAAACGACCAGTGCTTACAACCAGCTGTGTGCTATGTGACCGTAAAAAAATATCTGCTTCCCAAACATCTCCTTCCTTCCTACTTAGTGCACTGCGTTTAACATAGATTGATGGCTTTTCACATCTTTTGTTGTGCACTACCGAGGGAGTGATGAGGCTTTTCGGGCAGAGTCAGTCTGAGCTTATTTGTACTCAACCTCACTACACTCCTTCTTAAAAACTGCAATTCGCAATTGCACAAGGACTAGAAATTTAAATACGATGGCCGAAAGGCGTAAATGTTAATCGTTTTACGTTTTTGCCAAATATCCTAATTTCTTGTGTTGGTCTTTTTGTGAAATTTGTATTTTGTCACGAACATGGACTGATAAACGTCAAAATATTGGTATTACAAATCAGTTCTATTTGTTTTTTTTATGAATTAATCTTTTCATCTTAATCTTCAAATGAGACAATGTTGAGGAAATACAACGAGCTCTTATGCAAAGAGGACAACATTTGGGCAGTTTTGTTACCAGTATTATGAACCTACCTACGTATGTATAGTTTCTGTAAGTCATGCGGTAGCAGTTATTAGTTACTGTTTGATTTGTATTGTTTTTCTTTTTGTTTTTGGTTAGTTTGTTTGTTTCTTGTGTACCAATGTTACGGTATTGTTAATGGTATGATCCATTCCCTGATTAACGGACTTGTGGATGGAGTGGGGTCTGGGCCAAAGGTATGTGCCTTATTAGTGCCTGCCAATATCAAGAGGAACACTGCCAATCTTTTGTAAGGTACACACACACACACACACACAAATATGGCAAGAGGCCCATGATATAGCAACCACACATGCTTGTAGTTAACTGGGGCACGGGACATCTAAAAAGCAAAAATGCTGGTGTAAGTTATCAGATTTCTTGCCTTTTGGTTTTTATACTTGTAAATACATTATCTTTAGGTAGAGTATAGCGTAAAGCTACGGTGACAAAATGGGCCAAAAAAGAGCACACATACTGAGTAGTAAATTCCCATGCCCTTGTCTTTTAAGTCCCAACAAAGTGTAATCAGGACGTATTAAGTTGGACTGGGAACAAATCCGTATGCTCTTTTGTAACAGATCACAACAAATGTTTGTAAGGTTTTAATAAAAAAAATTAAATAATGTATATTGTACTGCTGATTTGCCTCTTTCTTTTGTAAACGCAGTAAGATTTTACCCTGTTATGAACCACTCAGGTGTGCATTGAGGTGAGTGATGAAAGTGTCATGTTGGAGAGGGCAGGGCTGCGACCATCTTGGTCAGAGCGGGATGTGTTTTAGTTCTATACAGAACATAAATCCATATGCAAAGTATGAACTATACATACTGAACACTTCTCGTAAAATACAGACACAGGACACATTTTTAAGATGTGTCTTCTCTAAAAAGTCATGGATTGTTGTTCGTTTTGCTTCGGTCTTCTACTCTTTTCTTGTATGTTTAAGCTGTTCTCGATAAAAGCATGTGACAAATAACAGAATGAATGACAAACACCGCTTATTTTAGAACTCTTTAATAAACATGACTTGCAGAATCTAATAATATTGCTCCTTCTATGGCCACTTGGGGGAAGCACATTTTACGGACCGAATGAGGGCAGATTTCTCACACAGACTGTTATTTTTTCCCCCCCTTACTATATTTTAAAGCTAAACAGAAATGTTTTTATCAGAAATTATTAAATGTCAACGCAAGCAGACTGTTCTGTTCTAAAGAGAGCTAATGGTCGAAATAAAGTGAACCACAGACTCACTCTAATTCTGACTAAGCCTGGCCTAAAGGTTTATGGACGCTTGAGTGCGGTTCTAGTCTGCAGATTTTGTGATAGTCGGTGCAGGGTGTGAATGGATCATTTATGCAGTAATATTTCAAGACACGTTATTTAATTCACTCTTCAGTAGTTTGGTTTCTGTGGTTTGAGTTTTTGTTAATAATGACCAAAATCTGAAAATATTGGTTAGTAAGCTTTAAGGACTCAAGGAATAACTCCTTTTCAAACCTTATAACGTTTTCGCATGATGTGTTCTTTACCATCTTAAACGCACATTTCTGGTGATTAAAGAGACAATAACCGCACAACCGCAAAAATTATTTCTGACGAATTTTCAGAGCCTGTTCCTTTTCGTTTCCTTTTAACTAATGCAATGATAAAAGCCAGACATGGCGAAGAAACAAAGCAGTTTTCTGAAACATACTTCTAGTCAATCAACTATATACGTATTTTATATTTTCAAAAAAAAAACTTTACAATTAAACGCTTATGACAAGCGTCTCCAATTGTTGCGTGTAACAAGGGCAACATTTTGTAAAGGACAGAAAGTTAACAGAATCCATTTTGTGCGTTCTATTTTTAATTTATATAGGTTTATATAGAGGGTAACAAATGTGCCACACACCAAACGACATAAAAACATAAGCCCCTTATACGTCGTGATAAACGAGAGTGAGACTTAATGTGTCCCAAGTCAACAGTAGGGGGATTCTCCTTTAGCGCCACAAGGGGGCAGCCTCGTATCCCGTTGTCGTAGTCGCTGCTCCGGTCATAACTCCGCAGATGAAGAGTAGCGCCGCGGCTGAAACAAAATGGCCGAAGTGGAAATGGATTTGCAAAGCGCCAGGCTGAATAATGGGTAAGAGCACTATAAACTACAAACCTGTACACTCATCTATTTACAGATACTTTTCCTGCAAACCGCACCGCGGAAGGGGTAAATATTCGACTTGGTAAGAAAAGGATTCGTTTTATTATTGGTAATGTAGCGTTTGCCGGCTAAGTGGCGACAGCTAGCCCGCTAGCGTGGTTGCTACTGTTAGCCAGCTTTTACAACGACCTTATGGACGTCACTTAGCGGTTAGCATGCTAGCTGTGGCGGGAGATAAGGCGATACACTTGGTGTTCTGTTCTGTTTTTCGTCTACGCTGTGATTTTTAGGCCATTATTTGATGAACTTGATCCGAGTGTGGACTCTGAGATTAGTCGTGAGCTCGCGTTGTGTAAGTCGCGTTTCCTTGTTTAGCTAGCACACGAGCTAACTAACGTGCACGCGCAGCCGTGACGGAGTGGCTCGGAGCTGCACAAACACGCGCGTGTTGCCGAACGTCAGAGTTGAACTGTTGGGTTAAACTCGGGAGTAAGGTCGCTATTTTACTGTGCGGTTAAACCCAAGGCTAACGTCAGCATTTGATTCCGTGGCTAAGGCCGGCGTGTAATTCCAGGTTTAAAGTAGGCAGTAAGGCCGGCGTGTAATTCCAGGTTTAAAGTAGGCAGTAAGGCCGGCGTGTAATTCTGGGGAATATACTCTGGTGTAAGTCCAGTGTTTGATTCTGGCCTGGTTTTTAACTCGGGCTAAACTGGCGTTAACTGTAGGAGATAAGCAGTAAGTCTAGCATTTATTTTGAGGTATAAAACTTGCACAGAAGACTAGCGTTTAAATAAGGGCTTTAGGGATAAACTCGGGAGTAAGTTCAGCGATTGCTTAAATTGATTTGTGGATAAGGTCGTCGTTGAACTAGGGGATTAAATTCATGACTAAGGCCGGTGTTTAACTCTGTGGATAAACTCAAGTGTAAGACTAGCATTTAACTAGACTAGGGGGTTAAATTAGGGTATATAGCAAGTGTTCAACTCTGGCTTTAAACTTAGAGTCGGCGTCCAACTCTGGGAATAATCTGTTGCCAGTGTTTATTTCTGGGGTTGAACTCTGGTCAAGGCCAGAGTCTAACTTGGATATAAGGCCGATATATAACACTGATGGTTAAAATTTGTTCATCTTTTGACAAGGGAGTTAAATTTGGGGTTTAAGTATGTGTTTAACCATTGGTTTAAACTCTGTATTTAGGTAAGTGTTTAATTCTGGCATTAAGGGCAGCATCTTAGAATGAAAAACACTAACAATATCTTAAATTGGGGCTACATATGCCCTTAAGTTATGTTAATGTGAAAATGCGAATATCTCTGCTTTTTAGAAGTCTTTGGCCTGCAAAATCTCAAATTCAGCAAAATACATTCAGCAAATGTCCTTCAGTGCACCCTATGATACGTTCTTGTAACATATCTTAAGGGAAAACAAATCTGAATGCGGAACAGACAGGTAAAGATAAAATGCACAAACCTTACAGCTGAAGTCAGCTTTCACATGCTCCACCAATTAATAATTGCTTTTGCATCTGTTGAATTGTCCGTGTCTACAGGAAGGACGATTTGGAGAGTCCGGAGAAGAGCGAGAACGAAAACGGTGACATGTCTGAGGAGGACGAGGAGGAAGAGGGGGCAGCGCAGCCTGAGGTGAACGGAGAGAACAGAGAAGAAGGCTCCAAGCGCCATAGCAGCGGTAAACACAAGAAGAAAAAACACAAGCACCGTAGCAAACACAAGAAACACAAGCATGCCACTGAGGAAGACAGAGAGCGCAAGCGGAAACATAGGCACAAACACAAGAAGCACCGGCGCAAGGAGGTGGTGTCTTCACCTTCCAACCGCAAGGGCGAGGACGGCTCCCCTTCCTCCGAGAACCACAATGTGGATGACAGGGCTCTGCTGGAGGACCTGGAGAAGCAGAGGGCTTTGATTCAGGCTGAGCTGGACAGCCAGCTCATGGAAGGCAAGGTGCAGTCAGGGATGGGACTTATCCTACAGGTGAGTCTTTGACCATTTTGTTTTTTAAGCATGATACAAAATCCAAAATGTAATTTTTTAGCTCTGATCCAAGTCCATTGTGTGGAGTTAGTGTATTTGTTACTTAGGCTGGTGCGATATGACCTTAAATCAATGTCATAATTAATTGATCATGAACTGAGCTATAAATGAGCTGCTGAGTAAATTAAAGCTGGGATATTTTTTCTAATGGAAGAGTGAGTGCGTGTCCTTGTGATTTTTAAAATAATTGGAGGAAGCACACACAGACATAGATGCAGTATGTAAAGGGCACATGAAAACACACAGAGTAGTATGTTTTTAAGGGGACAGTGCATGAACACCCCATGGGGGGAAGTATCAACAGGCTTTAAAAAATAATTGAAATTGCCAAGATTTTGTTGATATTGATTAATTTTTGAGTAATTGTCTATTTGTTACACTCCTACCTACAGGGGTACAACTCTGGCTCTGAGGAGGATGGGGAAGGACAGAGGGCACGCAATGGGGAGCAGCGACAGCGAGGCGGAGGGGGTAAAACCCGCTCCCCCAGGGACCAAGGCAGCAAGGGAGGAAGATCCAAACGGGAGTCGCCCGAGGCTGGTAAAGCCAGCGGGAAGCGACGGAGCCGCAGTAGGTCCAGAGACAAAGCTGGGAAAGACAGTAAGTTTGGACGGATGAGCAAAAGCGGCAAAGAGGCGACGAAGGAGCGTAGCCGGTCCAAAGACAGGGACAGGAAGCGCTCTCGGAGCCAGGACAAGTCCAAAGACAAAGGAAGGAAGTCGCAGTCGCCGCCCAGCAGGAGACGCTCCTCGGCCGAGAGGAGGTCCGACCAGAGAGATCGTTTGGATAGACGCTCCTCTCCCCGGCCGGAGGAGAGGCGAACTCAGGACCAGGCCAGAAAGCGGTCTGGCTCTCGCGGTCGCGGGAGTCGCTCGAGAGACCACAGATCCCGTTCCAAAGACGGCCCCGCTGGCCGTCCGGAGGCCGACAGGGAAAAGAGGCCGGGGAAGTCTCCGTCTAAGGACGCCTCGTCGGGGAAGGAGAACCGTTCGCCGCACCACAGGAGACTGACGAGCCCCCAGCGCCGCCGCAGTTCCTCCCCGCGCCACAGGGAGCGCCAGTCCCACCAGCCGCCCTCAAGTTCTGCAGACAGAGGATCCAAACAGAGCCACTCGCCTTCTAGAAACAGGTCACCTGCCAGGAGAGTCCGCAGTCGTTCACCCGAACGTAGGAGAGACTCTCCGGTGAGGTAGGAAAACATTAACTTTTTCTGTGAAGACGCTTCAAAACGTAATGTTGTTGCAGGTGGAAATTAATTGATGAATAGTTTAGGGAAGTGTCTGTTCATTAGCATGAGTTTCAACGCTTTCCAATGCATGCTGTAGCTCTCGGAGCAACCTTGAGCGCTACAGAGCCCAGTTCCACCTTGTTATTGCTTTAATTTCATTATGGATTTGTCAGAATAGTGAAATGGGCAGCACACATTTCTGCTTAAATCAATCTCTTGTAGCGAATCGGCGTCGACTTAAATGATTGAATTGTCAGATTTTACAGGGAAGCGCTATAATTTCCTCTCCAATAAGCAAGCATGTCAGGTTTGTTTACAGAGCACTTGGGGATGGGACATTCAGTGTGCTTTAATTAAAATTAATTAATAATAAAGCAATATTATCATGTGCAAGTGCTGCTAGATTAGTCAACTTTACAGTTCATCCTGTCACAGAAATATAGTTGCATTAGATTAACACCCTTTATGTAACCCTCTAGGAATCCATTCAACTGTTTTATGTTAGTTTGCATAGAAACTAGAGCATTAGCGGTACTTCATCCAAACAAGCTAATGTGCCTACTCGTTGTTTACTTGATACCTAGACAAGACTTGAGCTGTGACCTTCTGGTCCACTGTGTAATTATCACATAGACGGTTAGAAGACAGTCCTTATGGTCTCAACTACTCTTCCAAGTATTAACATGAGTCACACATATGGTAACCTCTTGAGTACCCTTCTTGGGTATCCACTTAATGCTCTGTGTTCCTCTCCACTTACCTACTTGCTGTGTTCATACTGGTGCTGCATGTCAACACCTTGCTGTTCTGGCTGATTCAGGAGACTGTAGATGGCTACTTAAATGTCGTGCATTGAGGTCTTGTTCTTTAACAGCATGCTTTGTGTTGCTTGGCTGTCAGGCCCTGTGGCGTTAAGAGGATCGGTTCTAATTATAGTTTGATATCAGAGAGGGCAGCTGCTACCTGGATGAGGATCTCTGGGAGAATCCAACTGAGATTTCAGGTCTTATTTAACCTGTAAATAACCTGGTGCAAGAGTACATCACTGGCACTGGTAAGGGTGATTTTTAGCTACTCATGCCAGATTGTAGGTACTGTTTGTGATTCAATTGTAGCTCAAACTTGTAAACCTTCCCTGGTAAACTCTGTTGTGTAAGCCAATTATCTTTAATTACATTTAACATATCACCTTGAAATTAACCTTGATGTATTGAAAAGTGGATGTATTTGGTGCAGTCACTCATAGTTTAGCCCCACTTTGCTCAAAGCAGGGGTGTTAATCTCAGGCTCTGGGGGGTTTCTCAGATCAGTCATGCAGAGATTAGTATCTTCACCATATTCTGCTCATAAATGTTGTTATTTAGTTGGTAAGTTGAACTTAGACTGGTAAAGTAGTTAGGGTGCCTAAATTCTGTATTCTGACAGTGATTTATAGAAAGAATTTATATATAACTTACAGCAATTTTCACAATGTAAGACACCAAAGCTGTATTTTTGGTTTGGTTAAAACAAAAGATGATGTAAACAAAATGACGCTAGGTCAAGACCAGATTGCTTTGAATCACACTGGTTAGTCGGATAATTAAACAGAGCCTTTGAGACTTGAGTCTGACCACGCAGAAGTTTGTGCTTATACAGTCAACATCTTCCCTCTAAAATGTAAACTTGGCTCCTCGACACACTAACAGCTCTAGACTCCTAGAGGGGCTGCCTAGAAGAAGAAGAAGAAGAAGAAGAGGGTTATTGCAGCCCTACTCTAAGAGATTAGTATTCTTCAGATAATCTGGTATTAGCTGGATTATCAGTGTTAGTGTAGTGTTGAAAATTATAAGCATAAGGCAAATCTCCAAATAGCTGTAGCTCTAAGCACATCTGCTCTGTCAATTTCAGCGAGGTTTTCTCTTCCCACAGGAAACGTTCCCGCGCCAACGCAATCGGGCGGTCCCACGACTCGAGCCCCGTGCGACGCAGAATCAGCCGCTCCCCACTCAGGAGGAGATCCGTGAGTCCGCGCAGGCAGTCCCGCCCCTCGCCGAGAAGAAGGAGCCGGTCTCCTCTGAGAAGAAGGTTAGAAATTAGAGAATGCACCCATGTTAGCATCTGTTTATAACACTCAGAAAATAGAAGAGATAGGTCACTGTTGACTATAAACTGTATAAAAGAAGTTGCTAAACGAGTTGCCTCCTCGCCCTGTTTTTCTTCAGGTCTATGGAGAGGGATCGGTTCGGTCGTGCCAGGCCCCGACGCTCCATCTCCAGGGAGCGTGAACGCAGGAGGAGGCGGAGCCGAGACGAGGACAAATTTAAGGGTAGCCTGTCGGAGGGCATGAAGGTGGACCAGGAGTCCTCTTCTGAGGATGTGTAAGTGGGAGGAGTCCCTCATACGCTGGCTTTCTGACCGGAGTGCTCCTTTAAACCGGTAGAGTTTGTGTTTCTGGTACTTATCATTGTTTGGATTTGAATAATTTCTTCAGGATGGAAGATTTTGATGCTGAAGAGGAGGATGAGGAGGCTCTGATTGAGCAGCGAAGGCAGCAGCGATTAGCTATAGTGCAGGTAGGAAAATTTAACATTAAATTATTTTCGTTAGCATTATCTATTTTAAGCTAGTGCATTGGTTTCTCATAAACAGCTCAGTGTTTTACATTTGCTCTTCTGTACAAATTAGGTGCAGTTTTTTTGTTTACTGAATGCTAAACTTGTCTTAGTGTTTTAATGCCTGTCTTACATTCTTAATATTTTGTGCTACTTAAATTTGTCTTCTGCATCTAATGTTCCTTCTCCGAAATAAATAACCACATGCCCATGTTAACCCATCGCTCTCCCTTGCCATTTAACTCCATCAGAAATACAAGGCAGTGAACGAGGACAGCAACCTGGGATCCATGGCGTCAGAGCCGAGCAGTCCACAGAGCAGCACACGCAGCCGCTCGGCTTCCCCCGACGACATCCTAGAGCGGGCAGCCGCCGACGTCAAGGAGTACGAGCGGGAGAACATCAACACCTTCGAGGCTAACATCAAGGCCAAGCACAACCTCATCGCCCAAGAGAAAGAGGGTGAGTCCAGTGTGGCCGTGGCCTGGAACTGTCCTTTCCAGAAGCATCAGTCGTCTCATCCATCAGGACAAGTTCTTGTTATTTGGGTGTTTTGGGGAGTTGCCTTAAGCAGCTTTATTACATGTATTACAAGAGGAAAGGAGTGGGAGATTCCCATTCTGGAGGGCCAGTGTTCTCATGTACTGGATTTCAGAACATTTACACCTGGTCGCAGGTAGAAGAACATCAGAAGAGGATCTTCAGGTCGGAGGGAAAACCTCCACGGCTGTGGCCCACCCCAGCTGTAGAAATTTGCTTTTGCTAGTGGCCATAACAGTGATTTAGCATCTATTGTACACCTGCCTTTGTTCAAACTGCTGTGATTTTGTAACGTACAGAATGTTTTCCGTGTTCCATTTTATCGTGTTTTAAGGTTACATTTACATCAGTTCCCACACTGATGTCGGCTCGTTATGCATTGTATTTGTATGTGATTGCCACCTCCTTTTCAAATTTGCTCTGTTAACTCAGTTCTGCTTGTATGCTTTATCTAATAGGCTCCAACTCAAAGAAACCCAGTGCCCCTGACATGTTCACAGAGTCGGATGACCTGTTCGCTGCAGACTTTGATGTAAGTGTGGAGAGTTCACAAACGAAATGCTGCAAGCTTTTTTAGGTTAATTGAATGGCTTCCTGTCACTGTGGTCGGTTGTATTGCAGCACTGTGTTTTTGAGGGTTTTGACAGACCTTTCCTGTCCGCTATTCTCTCCCTCCCTGTGCAGAGTGCTCGACTCAGAGCTGTAGGTTTTGGGAAGGACTTTAAGGAGAACCCCAATCTCAGGGACAACTGGACTGATGCTGAAGGGTATTACCGTAAGTACTGCTGCTCACCACAACTACTGCAGTAGTAGAGACCAGCCCCTAGACCGCTGGTTATCACACAGGGAGCCTTTAGTACATTGTGTTCAGGTTCTACTTGAAAACAGGATTTTATATGTAAATTAATCTTTTTGAGAATTTTTTCTGTCATCAAATAGAATATAATTATTTATACAGACATATATGTAGCCTCACAGCAAGAAGTCCTGGGTTTCAACCCAGGGGACGGCCGTAGGGCCATTCTGTGTGGAGTTTGCATGCTTTCCCCGTGTTCGTGTGGATTTTCTCCCACAGTCCAAAAGCATGCACTATAGGTTAATTGGTCACTCTAAATTGGCCCCGTAAGGTGTGATTGTGTGTGTGTGTGTGTGTGTGTGCCCTGCGCTATATAAATAAAATTTAGTAATAACAGTTTTATTTATTTATTTATTTATTCTAAAGAGTCTGTGCTTATTCTCAAAGTAAATATTACTTGAATGTATTATTTTCATATTATTGAGTACTTTTGCAGTGGCTGACAGGTTTTCTTTTTCCTCTTGCTGTAGGTGTTAACATTGGTGAGATGCTGGACAAGCGCTACGATGTATATGGCTACACAGGGCAGGGTGTGTTCAGTAACGTGGTGCGGGCCAGAGACACGGCCCGCGCTGGCCAGGAGGTGGCAGTCAAGATCATACGGAACAATGAGCTAATGTGAGCACCAGTTCTTTTAAATGTTGTTGCATATAGATTTTCATGTTAGTTTGTGTAGAACAAAGTAGTAAAGCTGCATTTGATGTTCTCTCGCAGGCAGAAGACAGGGCTGAAGGAGCTGGAGTTCCTGAAGAAGCTCAATGATGCTGATCCTGATGACAAATTCCACTGCTTGCGCCTCTTTAGACATTTCTACCACAAACAGCACTTATGCCTGGTGTTTGAGCCTCTTAGGTGCGGCACATAATGTGATTGCCTGTCAACAAAATTACTTTTATGGGTGCTCAGTTATTGTTTGAATTTATTAGTAAGCCTGTTGTTTTGTCTGTTATTAATAATATTAGATGTGTAAGTAAAAAAATATCTTGAATAGTCATGATGAGGCAGCAGCTTAATTTCAGATAAAATGCAGTTTTAATACAAGTTACAAATGTTTTGAGGAAGAGAACTTTTAATTAACCTTTTTTTATCAGATCTTGCAGCTGCATAAAGTGCTTTTAAACTGTAGTAAATGAGTAAACTTTGGATGTGACTTCTAAAAAATCTTTACTTGTGCTGGAAAAAGGAATCATAATTTTGTCTACAGTATTGGAGAACCTTCATTTTGATAGTTTCTTTAACAGTCATCCTCTTCCTCCTCCTCCCTCCAGTATGAACCTTCGTGAGGTCTTGAAGAAGTATGGCAAAGACGTGGGGCTCCACATTAAGGCGGTGCGCTCCTACAGCCAGCAGCTCTTATTGGCTCTGAAGCTTCTCAAGCGATGCAACATTCTGCACGCTGACATCAAACCTGACAACATTCTGGTGAGCTTCACTGATGCTCCTGCAAACCTGCGTCTGCCGCACTTCTTCTTTATACTCCAAACATTCACTTTACTGCCAGCATCTGCCTGTCCAGTTGAACAAGCTTACTGGAGCTTTAACTTCATCCCTCTGTCACAGGTGAACGAGTCAAAGACCATCCTCAAGCTGTGTGACTTTGGTTCTGCATCACATGTGGCTGATAACGACATCACGCCGTACCTGGTCAGCAGGTTCTACAGAGCACCGGAGATCAGTAAGTTCACCCTCATACTGCCTCAGTCTAGTACTGTCTTTCTAGAAGTCAGTCTGTTTACTATTTTATTGGCTAGCCAGTATCAGTTCGTCTAAATGGTTAATCTTCCTGTAGAGATATTACTATTATTATATATGGATTCAACTGTTTGTTTAAAATTTTCTGCTGTATTTGACATTTTCTGCACGAATAATTGAAGAAATAAAATTGATAGGGTCTTCACAAGCCCAACGTGCCAAAATACACACTGTCGCTGTTGGCCCATATTGAATAAGCAAAGATTTTGGCCAAAAATATTCTCAAACACTTATGGAAAATCATGAAGATTTTTATGTTTGAACAATGTATGGGTTTTAATAGTGTGTATTTAGCAGCTATAAGGGTAAACAGGCTTAAAAATCTCTACTGTTAATGGTAATTTATGGTGTTGCCGGTGGTCCATCCTGCAGAATATTTCCTGTGTGTTTTCTATTTAGGAGCTTGTGTATGTAGTGCTGCTGCTACAGCAGTCAGTCATTTGCACAGTGAAAATAACACCATTTTAAAATCTGCTGCAGAGATTTTTCATTTCTTTGTTTCACTGTTCCGTTGACATTAACCAAGTAAAAATAGACCTATGTCTTTAATGCTGCATTTACAAAGGGAAATTGAATGAATAATATTTTTGCAGTTGTTTAAGGAAATTTTAGAAACTTGTTTAAAACGAAAAAGATTTTAGACTACAATATTATGAGCCATGTCAACTGGTGGCAGCAGCCCACCTCACCCTCTACTGTCTGCATGTTCGTCTCTACTGCAGTCCTCATTTTGGTCCCTTCTCTCTTTCTCTAGTCATTGGAAAACCCTATGATTATGGGATTGATATGTGGTCGGTGGGCTGTACCCTGTATGAGCTCTACACTGGGAAGATCCTGTTCCCCGGCTCCTCCAACAACCACATGATCAAACTCGCCATGGACGTCAAGGGCAAGATGCCAAACAAGGTCTGACCTGAGCTCTCATTTTATTATTTGCCTCTATAATGGATGAAATTAGCTGCATTTTTATTGCTCTTCTCCAACTTTTCTGTTGCTGTAACTGGTATGTTAATTCATGTTTTCTTTCTCTTTAGATGATCCGGAAAGGCTTATTCAAGGATCAACATTTTGACCAGAACTTGAACTTCCTGTACATAGAAGTGGACAAAGTGACTGAGAGGGTTTGTGCAGATCTCTTTACTTTTTGTGGAGTTCTCTCATACTGATCTATGAACGAAGAGGTCACAGATAGAAATTCCCTTATCCTACTGCGAGAACTACCAACTTTGAGCCCTTGAGCAAGACTTATCGACCCACATTGCTCTATAGCAGGGGTGTATAGTTCCAGTCTTGGAGGCCTGGTGTCCTACAGGTGTTCCATCATACTTGAGTTCACAGCATTGACACCTTGTCTCGGGTAGAAGTTCACCAGAATTGAGTTGCCCGGTAGGATGGAAAACCTCCAGGATCCTGGGCCTCCAGGACTCAACCCGGACACCCGTGCTTTAGGGAGACTGACTGACACTGTTAGGCCCTATCCACACTGGTGTTTGAATCTTGGATAAATGAACACACTCTAAACGCCCTACGCGTTTTTTTGCATTTTGTAGCTGTGCTTGATTGACTTCAGTGAGGCGTTACATTGGCATTCGTTTTGACGCTGTTTAACGCCAACCTGCAGCCCAATTTGTAATTTCGTGTGTTTACCTGCGGGGGCAGTAATCAGGCTGTCCAAAGTGTTATCTGTGTGCCGGTGTATAAAATAAAATATATCTTATTTTTTATTTATGCAAACAGAAAAGAGGAAATAAAAAAACAAGTCTTGGGACTCATGAAGGACAGCCTTTGTGCTGCACAGTTGGTTTAACATCAGCCACTGAAGTGCCTAATAGGAATATTAAACTAACTTAACGGAATCATGGGATATCTTCGGTCCTCCAGGACGTCAACCGAGCGGTGAAGTAATAGTGGGAAGCTGACATGAGCAGTGCTTGGGGATCTGCACTTGCTCATGAGTACCTAAGGGTAATCTTCTATCGTCCTGGATTCGAACCCGCGAAGCCGGATCATCGGGATGAACACCCTACCGTAACGCCACCAACTGCAACAATAGCGACCTTTTCTTTGCGTTCGTCTGGATTTTTGGCAGAAATTGCCACCAGGAAAAGCTTGCGTGCAGCATTTATTTGACACCATCCGCGCAGCCGACTGAACGCTGGTCAGAGACGCTCTGATTCACTCCTGTGAGCAGAAAGGCGGCCTGCATTCAGTCCACGCTCACCTGACGCCAGAAAAACTGATGTCTTGCCTGATTCTGATGTCTGTGTGGACTAGGCCTTTTTAGATAATGCATGTAGCTGTATAAGACCAGGGCAGCATGGTGGCGCGTGTCGTGGTCGTCAGTGCTGTTCCTCACAGCAAGAAGGTCGTGGGTTTTAACCAGGGGCCTTTCTGTGTGGAGTTTGCATGCTCTCCACGTGTTCGCAGTGGGGCTTTTATGGGTGCTCCACTTCCACCTCCTGTCCAAAAGCATGCACTACAGGCTGATTGTGACTTCGAAATTGTCCCACAGGTGTGTGTGGGGTGCGCCAGCCTTCAGGGGCACGCCATCAGGTATCTGGTCCTGCCTAGAAGAGAAGTTCTCAGGGCTCCGATCCCCACTACCCCGATAGGGATTAAACGCTTCAGATAGTGAATGAATGAATAAGATCAGTAAATATTTCAATAAATGTCTTAAAATAAAAATAGCACTGTTATTAGAGCTGATATTCCTATGGCTTAACTCTGGTCGACTCTACCCCAACAGGAGAAAGTAACGGTGATGAGCACTATAAACCCTACTAAAGACCTGTTAGGTGACATGATTGGAGGTCAGAGGCTCCCGGAAGGACCAGAGGAAGAAAGTGATGCAGCTCAAAGACCTTCTGGACGGCATCCTAATGCTGGACCCTGCCAAGCGCCTCAGCATCAACCAGGCCCTGCAGCACCCCTTTATCCAGGAGAAGATCTGATTGCTTGCCTCCTCCTGACCTCTTTCAGACCGTTCACTGGTGCCATGGTCGCGCCGCCCTGCTCCTAGAGCTCTGCTGGACTGAAGTTCAGCTCTCCTCCATATTCTATTCTCATATCCTGTGCTGGATGTGTGAGTGGAGCTGAGCTTTGGACAGCAGAGCTACAGGCGGAGGGTCAGGAACTACAGCGCCGGAATCAGAGTCGCAGGGCTGGGCCTTGACTGAACCAACAAACAAGTCCAGCTATGAATGTTTGGAACCATTTGAGACTTTATTTTTTTACTCTCCTTTTTCGTTTGTTTGTTTTACAGACAATTTTTTCTTTTCCCACATGCTGATTCTAAACCTCTTTAAATGATCTCTTTTTATTGTAACAAGGTAATTATATGTCGCTATTCACCCGAGATTGAGTTTGTTTTCCTTACAGTCGCCGGTTACGCTTGGACGCTAGGTATTCCTATCGCTAAACTCGGTTGACAGAGGTGGGAGGGAGAAGTGTGCAGTTCAGTTTTCTAGTCAGTCAGAGACCTCATACAGCACCTCGAGAAATCTGCTCTCAAAAATAATTAAATCAGGACAACTCGGAGAGGAACGTCAGCAGCTTAGTGCTGTGTCTTTAGAGTTTTTAGCTTGGCTGTCAAACTGTGAAGTTAACAAAATCTTCACAGACTGTTTTCCAGTTTTTATGTTCCATTCTGTAACTGGGATCTGCATCAAATCTGGTTGACTTTTAAGACACTCAAGCTGACTTCTCTCATGTCTTTAGAAGGGTTTTATTGGTTTGCTTAAGAATGTCCCCTTTTCCACAACTGTAAATATGATTCAGCTCTTTGACTAAGCCACTTGTGTGATTTGAACAGTCTGGGTTTTTTCTTCAGTTCCCATTCTTGATTAGACCTGCTCTGATATTAATGTTTTAATATCTTGATCTACACTTCACCCAGACATTTTGCTCAAAGTCAGATTGGTATTTAGCTTGTGGTAGGTTTGTGAAAAACTAAAATTGCACAATTTAGATATCACGGGACCAGGGTTCAGAAAGAGTGACCTACGTTTTCAATCTAACATTTTCTGTGGTTAATCTTTTGGAAGCTGCAAATGAGACCCACATTCTTCAGAGCACTAAAGATGTGATTCGTTCATTTTTCCTTTGGGATCTTCCCCATTAAGCTCATAGAAGCTGAAGTTGAGGGTCTGGATTGGTACACCTCGCATTGAGCTTTTGATATTCCAACTTGACATTAGCCGCTAATTTGCATTCTTACTTGAACATTTCTGAATGAGTTAATCCGATCAATAATTGTTTTTACTGCTGAACACTCACCTTATCCAGCTGACCAGCAACTATTTAAATTCCCCTCCTTTAGGTGACGTCCAAAAAGGTCTTTACATTTTCTAACTAACCCCTGAGTTCTGACTTTGCTTTAAGTGCCTCCCTGTGAGCCTGCAAATTGAAGACATGAAAGGCGAGTTTTTTCCCTGACTGCAGATACAACGATTTCTTGGATGTAAATATCCTTTTTTTGTTATGCAACAAGTTCATGTTAGGATTTTCTTTCATACAGGTAAATAACAAAAGATTTTAGAACTAGCAAACTCAAAATTTGAGCAGGAAGGAAGACGTGAGAAATTCAGCACCTAGAGTGTAACATGACTTTTATTAATAAAAACTTTCATATCTTTAAATTGCTTGTTCTGTAATGACACTTTTTGTTTCTGGGTTCAAAAGGTGAGTTGAGCTTCAGGAGAAACATCTGCATCATTCCTGTAGCATGGAAACATCTTTGAGGATTTTCAGGTTACTTGTAAAGAATCTTATTGGATGTTCCTTTGTTCTCCACTGTTTTCTACTTTGGGGGGAAAAATGTAGGCACATTCCCAGATGCGCTTCTCCTGTTTATTACCTTTTCAAGTTTTCCTGCAGGGCGGTATGGCAGTGCAGTGGTTAGTGCTGCTGCCTCACAGGTCCTGGTTCAACCCGGGCATGGGGCCTTTTTTGGTGTGGAGTTTGTGCTCTCTCCCCGTGTTTGTGTGTGGGTTTCCTCTGGCTGCCCCGGTTTCCTCCCACAGTCCAGTGCTACGCACTGTGGGCGAATGGCAATTTAAAATTGACCTCGTAAGGTGTGAGTGTGATTGTGTGAGCGCGCGCCCTGTGGTGTGTTGGCGCCTGCCGAGGGTTGGTCCGCACCTTCCCCCGTAGTTCCCGGGATAGGCTCCGGCCCCAGCGACCCCTGTTGGGATTCAGCAGTCTGAAAATGAATGAAAAGAATGTGGATGTTTTCGGTATAACCTTTTCTACAACTTTGCTGGAATGTATACCTCCATCAGTGTTCTCTCTCCTTCTGTTACATCTCCCATGACACCTATCTTCAGAAAGTTGCAAGGTGTAGGTCTGCTAATATTTATTAATATGCTTATAGAACACTATTTCTGTCTTAATAAAATATATGTTGTTGATTGAGCAAAAGCATTTTTAAGGAATTCCAGAGGAATTACATTG